>JAUZSX010322722.1:10000-11548 GCA_034780655.1 Idiosepius hallami | reverse complement strand
TATATATATAATATATGATATACCTAACGTAACTAAGGTATGTTTTCATAATTACATTTATTCACAAACTAAATGTGAAACAAAATACAATCTATGTATTTATATACTTATGTATATAATATACATATTGAGACAAGATTCATAATACTCGACAGACGTACTTGCCTTGAGTATTTTATTATAGATGCCTTCAATTTTCTATCTTATGAAAGGTATCACAATCTTTTTAACCTTACATGGTCCTGCAGTACCCAAGCGCTTTCAGACCCGACGTGGTTCATCTTCAGGGTTGTATGTTAACCAAAATACATGTCATTCGAAGAGCTCTTATATCCTTTTATTTAAAAGACATTCAACATCAAACGTTCGTAACGAGGAATCACACATTAGAAAAGGTATGAATTTCAATTATCCTATGGCACTGGCTTAAATAGTGAGTGTGCATGCCGTGGCCTTCTCCTATTTAGTGATAGTTACACGATAAAAATACCAGGTACCTCGTGGGTCCCGAACCGTATCAGCCCTGCTGGTCCTATCAACAACCCAGCTGCTGGAGGGGGTGATTAAGCTGTCTACCTTCGATGTCACACAGACTAGAACGAAAAACAATAACAAAACAAATACCCACAGATGGCTGTCTAACCCATGGCCAGTCTTAACTAGGGCTTTGACAATATATTTTTTTTATTAAAGAATATGCTTGTCATTTCCCTAGGTTTTAGGATTGTGATAAGAATATTTTAAAAAGAGTATGTTATCTTTGCTCTACTAATAAGTATAGAATCAAAAGAAATGGTAAAAGGGCAAAATAGTCATGTCTATATCCAGAATGAAATAAAAGCATATTGTCACAGAACTAGTCATGACCGATGGATGCCTTTCTATATTTTTCTCCATACCAAAATTTTTTTGAGTTTCGTGGAGAACGCCAAGCAATTCTTGTTCTTTCTATGGATTTAAAACATAAGTTCAACTCAAAAGCAATCATCAATAATTAATGAAACATAACTATAAAAATAATTTAAATTATCAGTGGTATATTTATCGATTTTTAATTAGTCATGTTTAGAAAATGGATTTTTTTGTAAATTAAAGGTAACCAAATCAGAATAATTTTCAACCTCACAAAATATATTCGTCGAGATTAGAATAAAAAGTAAAACAGCATATATAGGCGGATATAAATTGATAAAGTTGAATTTCAGAGAGAGAATTATCAAATTGGATAGACCGATTATATGTTTGAAATAACTGTAACTAAACTTACTTAGATTTCCTACATTCTGTCTAATAAAATACATTTAAAGCCTTGAAAATGAGATAGCGATTTAATAAATATGTAAACGCAATTGTAACATTTTGTAAAACGTTAACAATACAGTTTTAATGGTTTGTGTTTTTATAATTTGAAATGAGAGTTGTTAATCTAAATTTTTGGAATGTTTTCATATTTTATAGTTTTACATTTTCAAGACTCAACTATACTACCCAGTCATGATTAGGGCTATGGAAATATGCTTTTATTAGAGAATATTTCTGTCAGAGTCT
>JAUZSX010322722.1:0-5000 GCA_034780655.1 Idiosepius hallami | reverse complement strand
GTGTGTTATTGTACGTATTTTTACTATTTAAAGGGTAGACGGAAAAAGTGAGTTTTGAAACAAAACTGAAAATTAAATGAAAAAATATAGATTTTTTTTTTGTGTTTTCTAATTAATGACTTAAAATGAAATTTTTATTTCATTAACCAATCAAATTTCTGTCTTATAACCTGTACAAGTCCCCAAGCAAAAAAAAATATTCCGGCCAAATTTCTCCATTTGCATGCTCTGTAAAAGCGCCAGTTTTCCACCATTTTCTCTAGCAATCTTGTAACAGCTCCTGGTACTTTCCTAGTTTCCTTTCGAAAGCTTCCTACATGTTCCCCACCCAAGAGACCGTTAATTCTAGCAATATGATTTATTTTGTGGAGTCAGAAAAGACAACTATATCTGGCCGAAGCTTAGAGTTTGTAATGTGCGATGGTAATTTCAATTTTACCTAGATAAACTTACATTTGCCATTCTGCCGCAGACGACAATAGTGAGTATGGTCTTCAGGTTTTTCTTGTCGGCTTTGTACCTGCTTTAACCAAATTAATCGCTTTCTGTTCAGGAAGATATTTGTTGCTTTAACTGATAGCGGCCGTCTATCAATGCTTTTTTACACCCGCTAAGAATGTTTTGCAGAGATCCTTTTTCCGGGCATAGTTGGATTTTGGAGACTCAATTTTGCACTTAAGTTGGAGGTTCATTGTACTTGGTAGTCTACCGTAGACCATTTAGAATCTACTACGGCTGAAATCCATTTTACATATTCCAGACCACGTCAACCTGCGTTTGTTTCCACTTCGTCCAGGCTCCTTGTTGTCTGTAACAGCTAATCAATTGTTTTACCTTAAAATAAGACAATTTTGAAGTTGACTATCTTCATTTTGAAGTTGAAATGGTATCATACTAAAAATAAAACAAGCAAAGCCAGTAATAAATCCACTTCTTCTCAAGGACACCTTTTAGACACACATTTTGAAGCACGAAGAAACCTCATTCCGTCCTTTGCAGAGGAGTGAATTCTCAAAGGTTTTCTTTAATTTTTCATCCATATCTAAGGTTCTTCATTCGTCTTTAAGTCAAAATGATGACATTTATTATTTTTGGCGCATGCTTCTTTTTTGTTGCTATCTTTGTCATCAACAGACCTGGCTGGTTATAAAATTATCAAGGATTTCCTTGTTATACAATCTGATAAATCTGACCCGGATCATTCCGCTTTGCCTGCTCATCATAATGTTCGACTAATACCCGTTGCAATTAAAATTGTAAATAGTTTTAAATTATTTAATTTCTTTTAAATAATGAATATTTAAAATATATTTTTAGCATGCTAATCCTAACCATCTATTTTCTACCTCAAATAATTGAATATTCAATTTTTACAAGGAGGCACATTTTTACGTTATCACGCAGAATTATCTACCGCACGTGTAAAGATAGACAAATACTGCCTCGTTTGGCGCTTTGACGCTTCGGCCGAACAAGCAAATTGAAAAATTTGGCCGAACCCTAAACCTTAAACTCTAACCCTAATCATTAAACCCTAATCCAAACCCGAGCCAATCAAATTGCTGTCTTGCAACAGGTGTAAAGTCCCGAGAAAAAAAAAATTCTCTATTTGCTTGTTCTGCAAAAGCTTTTCGTTTTGACTTGGCTCCTTGCAAGTTTTTGACCAGAAGCCAGGAGATCAATCAAACCTGTTTAAACCTGTTTATATAATTTAAATCGTTTAGTCATAGTGGCTTTGCATTTTTGAATATAAAAATATAAAAATCATTCACATTTTTTATGTGTTTGAAATTGCTTATTTATGTTTACAATGAATGTGTTTTTTTTTTGTTTTTTTACGGAACATTATGTTGTAGTTTATTCATTTATAAATCACATATGAGTAAAAATATTCACATTTTTTACGGAAATATAAAACTGATGGTTTAGAAAATATTCAATAACAAGACAATCAAATACTTTAAACGAAGTTAATTGAAACTGAAGCATATAGTAAATAGATATAAATTATTTAAGATAAATGTTTAATATTAATTAATTGAATTAAAAGTATGCTCAAATCTGATCAATTGTCGCTTAAGACATAACGATTTTATGATAGCTATCGATTTAATGCATACGCTTTTGTATTTTTTTATGATTGTTTTTAATATATTCTGTCTTTTATGGTTTTTCGTCTGGACTCATTATTTTTTCATTGAATAATTATCAATCTAAATTGAAATTATTTGATATTATCTTCCTCACAAGTAGCTTCCAGTCATATTCATTCAAAGTGTTTTCTTTATTTTTTTTTTCATCAAGCGTTCGAATCATTTTCTGTGTATAACAATTATGAGTCCTATTGAAAAAAAGTAGTGACTCTCTATAAAAATTGCTTATTGATCAAAAACGTTTTTCGTTCGATTGACATCTAATGATTTTAGATTGTAGATATTCTTAATTAAAAAGGATACTACAAGGTAGGTCAAAAGTTTCCATTTATAGGAAAAATAAACAATTTATCTTGCAAAAACTCCATCTTTCTATAATAATCTCTCATTACTCGTCCATAATAATGCGACTAATGTTGCTATCAGACTTCGGAATCGTATTTTGCGATTTCGAATCCCACTCGTTCCATTTTTGTTAATGATTGGACTAAGATATTTAGGGACAGTATGAATTTCCAAATTTCCTCCAGCTGTGGATCAAATAGGGAATTTGTGTAATCACAAAAAAAACTAAGAGTGGACAAGAAAAAAAAAAATTAAATAAAAATGATTATTCTCTGCATTAAATAAACTGAAAGGTGAATAAGGTGTAAAAACAAAACAAAACACAAAAGAACTATTGTGCTATGGTGTGGCGAATTCTCGAGGATAAATCCCTCTGATGTTGCTATGTTGACGTTGCAACAGAGTGGTCTGTTGCGACCAAGAAGGTCCCTTTGATAATAGTGATCAATTCAAAAACAAGCTGATTAAGTTAGTAATACGAAGTCACAATACGAAGTCACAACAAAAAAAGAGAGTATGTGTTCGGGACTGCCTTAAATAGAAAAGGAGTTTAGGCGCGCAAATTGGTAAGCATCACGTGCACAGGTGATTTGTGCGCCAAAACCTCCATAAAGACGATTTCGAGGGAGCGAGCAATTTTCCGTTGCCGGAGCTCCCGGAGGTAAGTAATATTTTCTTTTATGGAAAGTAATCTATTTATCAACCCTGACAGAAAATTATACACGTGTGATAATAAAGGGTTAGTGTTGTGTTCCTATTTGAGGGATCGCAGTTTTTAGGATAAAGTGTCCTTATGTTTAATGCAATCGGTTAAAATGTGTATGTTGCCTCTGCACGAAGACGAATTCATTTGTTGTAGGTATTGGGGTGTTTATTCCAGAAATGCAGTTTTCTGGCTTAAACAAGATTATTTTATATTACTCTTCTTCAAATCCTGTATTCGGTGTAGTAAGCATTTTGACACAGTGTGTGCTAACTTTTTTTTACAATTTTGCTTGTACTTCAAACCTAGAGCAAACAGAGCAATTTCCAAATCTGATGCTTTTTTACAACAGAAAAAGATAAGAATCTACTGAAATTCGCAGAGAGATATGCAGTGTTTTTTCAACATTTCACATATTTAGTAAATGAGGTCATATATAATTGAATTAAATTGATCTTTGTATAAAAACTTATTGGGATTAAGTGGGCCAAAAGTGCATGGTATGAAGCCAAAATGACAGAGAATATAATTGGAAAGCGCTGATACGTGAATAAGTGTACTAGAAATTGTTTTCTCAGGTATGACAAAACATTTTTTCGTAAAAGATATTCCTCAACCCATCGGATTAAAAGTGATCTTCTGTGACCAAGTCGTAGTTAACAATATTCCTGTTCGACAATTACGCAAATCGTTAATATTCTTAAGATTTCGAAAAATGAATTGCCTACTACTTGGAAAAATATTTTTTGGCCAACCCAATTCACGCAATTTTAAATATAAGCCCTTAAATATAAATTTCACGTTTTCTGACAGTAATTAAGAAAATTATTTTTCAAAGAGTGGATATCGTCAATCACAAAAATAATTAAAATACTGCCTAGACAGAACTAGAAACTGAAAGTTAAACAAATTAATCCTTAAAAATAGTAAAATCTACAGACACGAAGAGAGGCGGTCGACGTAGCCCAGTAGATAGGCAATCGGATTTCGGAATTGTAGTATGCAGGTTCGAATCCAAGTTGTTTCGTCTACGTTGACACGTCGACTAATAATACCCTTGGGAAAAGTATGGATCCCCATCTTCCCCCCAGCTATGGTTTAGATAGTGCAGCTTGTTTATTTAAAAAAAAACACTCTGTGTGCATAAACATAACGTTTATCATAATTAATTGTTCTCGACATTAAAAATGATCTAGAAAGGTTAGAACTTTTGCAGAACAAGCAAGTGGAGAAATTGGCCGGAATATTTTTTGGGGTCGGGGATCGGTTATTAGATAGCACCGGTTATAAGACAGCAATTTGATTGGTTAATCAAATGTTAACCTAAACCCTAAGCCTAAACTCTAAACCTAAGCCTAAGCTCTAAAACCCTAGCCAATCAAATTGCTGTCTTACAAACGGTGCAAATCCCCGTGAAAAAGTATTTCTCCGTTTGCTTATTCTGTAAAAGCGCCAAAAGGTTAATGTGCCGTTAAACACAAAAAAGCAAACGTACAGACACTAAGAAGGGGTGACATATATAGAATCTAATCCAAGTCAAACCCATTTTATTCACTTTCATCTTCCTAGAGCAGATGATGCTCGTTAACTCGAGAGATTCCAGAAATCCAGATATATAAGACTAGTCAACTCAACGAGGTTAACTTATCTAAGCGAAGGAAAAGAATGATTACAAACAAACAAGTTATATGAGGATGATTTCATGGTCAACCAAATATCTAGCTGTTATGAATATTTGTTGCAAAGCATAACTTTGGACTCGTCCAGTTTTTCTTATAAATTCCCTGATTACTACTACT
>JAUZSX010322691.1:0-11549 GCA_034780655.1 Idiosepius hallami | reverse complement strand
AAGTTAGATTTTAGCATGTTACCAGATTAAAGTTAGATTTTAGCATGTCACCAGATTAAAGTTAGATTTTAGCATGTTACCAGATTAAAGTTAGATTTTAGCATGTTACCAGATTAAAGTTAGATTTTAGCATGTCACCAGATTAAAGTTAGATTTTAGCATGTCACCAGAAGCAACAAATGAAAAAATATTGCTGCTGTTGCTGTCCTAGTTATTAGTTATGAGCTAAAATATAATTTCTATGAAAAGCCAACAACTGAAAATGACTCAGAGAGATTTTTATTTGAGATCTCCAATATTTTAGGTTTCATTTTTTAACTTTGCTTTATTCACACATGACATTTTTTGTTTTCAATCCATAATTGTGAACATTATGTCCAGTTTGTAACAACAGCATTTTAAAAACCAGAGAAGAATATATTTTCATTTTTAATTTTTTTAGCTTGTGAATTATTTCTTAAAATTAAAATTGCAGATTAAAAACACACTTTTTGAGGGGAAATAGAAGCATAAAGATAGAGAAAGGGAGAGAGGTAGAAGTTGGGGGACATTACGATAAACTTTATGAAAGTTAAAAAAAAAAAAAAAAGAAATTGTAGAAATAGTTTCTAAAGAAAAAAAAAACTATTAAATCTGAAAATATCTATAGTTTCATATTAATTCTTAAATTAGCCAGAAGAGATCAAGTCAAATACTTGAACTTGTGTCACTTCTTTCATTTATCAGATTGATGATCATGGCACTGAACAACATGACCTTCCTTCCCTTCACATCATTACTGCCACTATCACTACCAACATACTTCATGCAATAAACAGCTCCATTTCTAGGTTGATGGTTTTAGCACATTTTAGATTAATTTTACAATAAATGAAAGTTATAAATAGTTATCAATGGATGGAATTGAAATTGCTTCATAAGGCAAGAAGGGGTGGGCAAAGAAAGACAAGAATAATGGTGGTTCTAGTTATCAATTGCAAACAACTAAAAGAATTATTCCTAAAAGAGAACCATCGCCCACTCATTTACAGGCACATTATTTCTAATTTATTTTTGACATTATAATTACTTATATCCATTCTCATTCAGACTAATATATTTATGATACCCATCAGTTTTCTCTAAACAACAAATAAGATGGTTATTTTTAATGTTGTTTTATAAAACTTTTTAAACTTTTTGTTAGATTTTTTACTCAACAAGCAAATCACCAAAACATTATTTAATTGGATCAACAAGTTATCTTTAATAGATTTACTATTATGGACTTAATGCTTCTTTCTGGATCCAATACCAATATCATCCTTTAAGAGGTTTTACAATACTATTACATATAATAACTGAGATTTACAACTTGAATTATCTATTTTTGAAAAAAAATTTTCTTCCAAATTAATTAAAAATTGTCAGTCAACAAAAATTGTCTGAATCTAAAATCTTTTTTTTTTTAAGTCTAAAGAGAAAATATTGATAAAAGAAAAGGGGTTTATAAAGAAAAGAAAAGAAAATAGAAAAAATATGGAATGAAGGAAATTTAAAAGAAAAAGCAGAAAGTGAGAAGCTAAATAGATTAGATAGAAATAGACAAAGAAAGAGAGAGAGGGAGAGAGAGAGAGAGAGTATCAGCCAAGCATTACTTTAAGAAAAAAAGAAATTTAGAGGCCATTATTGTAGTTTTTTTTATTCTCTTGAATACAAATAACCTAAAAACAGTGACAATGCTATTCATCATCTCATATGTTCTGTCTGAATTTGACTTTGTTTTAAATTGAACTAAATTTAAGAATATCATATTTTATTTTTATGTATGGATGCATTTAAACTGGTCAGATTTTATTTTACAGAGCAATAAACTTTAATTTATTTGGTATAAACCCAGCTGACATAAAAAAGTACACAATAATCATTTTAGATATTCTTTTATGAATTATGTGTTAAAGAAAGGAATCTCTGCAGCCAAAGCAACTTGAAACATTCCTTTATGCAGAAGAATATGTGAAAGAAAGAACTTGTAGAAGATGGTTTGTGAAATTTAGAAATGGAGATTTTACTTATAAAGGTCAAGATCGAACCAGACATCCTGTTTCATAAGCTTTGCAAAGCATGCATTGAAAAAAAAAGTCCTGCTTTGTCAGCTGATAAAGCAATAAAGATTAGTTCGACTGTTTAACTTCAACAACTTGGAAAAGTTCCTAAACTTGAAAAATGGGTGCCATGTAAATTGTTTGAGAACAATCTCTAATAACAAACTGTTATTTGCTTTTCTCTCCATTTTTGTTTCACCTTTTTTGGAAAGACTAGTGAGTGGTAATGAAAAATGCATCTCACTGAAATGTTAGCCATTGTAGACAATGGCTATGTAAAGGAGAAACCTTAACTACAACTTAGAAGGGAACTTTATGGGTAAAAAAATTCTTTTTTCAATCTTGTGGGATCACTAAGAAATAATTCACTTTCAGTTGTTACTAATAATTCATGCTGAAATCTATTGATGGCAGAGTGTTTGAACCAAGCATTGGGAAGGAAGACCTAAAAGAGGTGAAATGCATGACCTCACACAGCAAGAATTATGTCACAAAAGATCAAAGAACTTGTTGGTAGAAAAAAATTTCTCATCTCACTTGAATAAGTAAGATGAGAAATTTTTCTAACTTTTATCAGATTATTGTATAGATTACAAAACCATTTGGATGATATATCTTTTTGCATTACAGGAAGAGGTTAAAACTAACATTTGTGAAATCTTTGAATCTAAATTTAAAGAAGTTTACTCTAATAGAAATAATAAACTTGTTAATAGATGGAAATAAATCCTAGATAATCAGGGAAAGTACAATTGATGATTGAATCTTTAATTAAATCTAACATTTGGTCAATTCTTTAATCAAAATTCAAACAGAACATATGGAAAAACCTTATACTTCTCTTGTTTCTTGGCCCTATGTAACTATTAAGTATTTAAAAAGTAATTGTTTATGCTTAGACTTTATAAACAATGCTTTTTTTAAATTTTATTTTGAATGACAGATTTGCATTCAAATTATATATTCAAACATTTCCTAGTTTTAAATAAGATTTAATATACTAAACTTTTTTCCTTATTTTTGTTGTTATTTTACATGTTTTTTTTTTTATCTTAGATGATGTTTGTTAATTATTGTTTGTTAATTATTAATTGAAAAAAAAATCAGATTTGAAATATCTAATTAATATGTACTCATTCATTTTAATGTGTTCTACTAGTGTCCTAATATCAGTAATGCTATTTTAAGAGATTTGGACTGTTATCTTCATCTTTATTATTATCTTCACAACTTAATGTTAATGTATGCTATCAAGAATATAATGTATGAATCCCATGCCATTTAAATAAGAAAATGAAGTTTAGGAATGAAGTGATAGGATCTTGATCTTTAAAATTTGAACAAGAGTTCAAATCTAAGTCAAATGTTACATTTACTCACAGTCCATGAAGGTAAAAAGTTAATGATTGTACTGATAAGAAATACAAAGCTTCAAGTTTTTTCTATTTACAGCCATTTTGAAAGCTGAGATGGCTCCAATATGCACTTCACCTCTGTCCTTGGCCAGGTGCATGCCATAGAAACTAAAGCTATCACTTTGTATCAATGGGTTTTTGATTTCATCTTTCAATTATAATAGTACAATGCCAAACAATGAACAGGTGATAGGATTGTGGTTGAAAGGTCTGATAAATTTTACTTTTATATGGACTGACATAGAAAAAGAAAGTAGACTTGAAAAAAAACTGTGTACTGTTAATAGAGCAGCTGGATAAAGTATTGAAAAGTTGTGGAAATAAAAGAATGAGATATCAGTATGAAAAGAAAATGAAAGGCTACTCTGAGATTATGGCTGTGAAGTTAGAATATATTTTTTCTCCTTTTAATCACTTAGTATCAGATAAATAAAGGAATTGAACCTCTTCCAAAAGTATTAGCCTAAAAGTGAATGTAACAAACAAATCTCATTGGGATTTGAAGAAGTGATTTCCAAATATAGAATACAAGCTGTTACTACAATACTATTCATCCTATAACTGTAAAGAACAAGGGAAATAATACTATTTCCAACTGAATTGTTTTCAATGTGAACCTAATTGATTGAGTAGGGTTTCAGCTCATGAATAATGATTCCAAAGTAAAAACCTTATTATACAAAACAGGTTACCTTTTCTTTTTTAATTTTCGGAAGTGCATCACTGCAGCTTTAGAAATAATTATCATTTTTAGATGCTTTACCATTCTGTGTGAGTCGAGATCCATTTTATAATGATAATTGATGACACAGTCATTAAATTCAGAATGTTCAATTCATACCCTTGCTTACCACGCTTGAACTCAACTATTTCACTAATTCGGTTTTATGACATATCAATCTTTTCATTTAACACCAAGAACAATAGTATTTTGGTTAATATCTTTCTTTTGTCAACACATTATTTGAATAACATGAGTAGTATTTAGCCCATAGCTGGAGTAAATATGGGTATTCATACCTTACCCAAGGGTAGTACCCAATTGGAAATATAAGAGAAAATGATTAGGATTTGAACTAGTACCTGTGAAGTTCTAATCCTCTGTCTCAAATGGATTTTCAAACAGTAACTATTTGCAATGTCAGTGACAAAGTGCAAGGGGCATGTTGACATATATAGCAGCTTTTTTTTTTAATATAAGAATATATTGATTTGTAATTGGTTTAATATATGAAAAAAAAGTTTTTCAATATTTTAAAATATTCAAATAATAGTCTTTTCTTATTACTCCATAGTAACTCTGCAAATATCTCAAACGCTTCAGTACATTGACATTTCTTATACTATTTTAAAATTATTTGAATTTTAATCTTTATTAATCAAAGACCTCAGTATTAGGTGATTATATCTATGCAAGAAGAAGTTTTGATTTTGTTTGTTTAGTATTTTTTTTCTTTTTTAAATATTTCCTTCCCCAAAAACTGCCATCCTGTGTGATATGACAAAATGGGTAGAAATATTTCATTTGTTTCCTTTTTATTATAACTAAGCCTGTACACATCACTCACTTTTTGGTTACAATCCAGGGTAATTAAATTTCTTTTTTATATAGCATCTGAATTGTCTCTCAAGATGATATTTAAAATAAGGAATTTGATTGTGGCCTTTCTCTGAATAGTCACTTTTATTAGAAATGCTATTTATACCAACATCATTACAAATATTGTCAGGAACAAATGAAGGGTGTATAAAACCCATTGTTTTAAGCCAAGTGCTAAGATTATCTGCCACATCTAAACTGTTCAATCCAAATTTTGTAAAGATATTTTTGTTTAAATCATGCAACAGGAAAAAGTTCTTTTTTATGTGGCATTAGAGAATGAAATAAACTTTACCTCTAATAAAGAAGCCATCATTTATTAACCAATTACCTCTTTGTTTTGTATGGTCAAGTTGCATTGGAGACATTGGTTCCAGCTAAATCACTGAATTTAAGCAACATAGAACCTGTTCAGTTTTAAGATGGGTGATCATTTAGGAATATCAGGTACTTTACCACTGGTCCTTTAAGTGGGAAGTTAGAATCCAATTTTGTAAAAGAAGGAAAGTTACAGAAACCGCAACATATGTTGTCCTTGCTTACGGCCCTATGTTCCCTTGTGGAATTAAAAAGGCTTAAACAACCTCTTTGTTTGCCTGTCAGCAATTTTTCACAGACTCATCACAGATTTTAATGATTTTAGTTTTTAATGGACCACACAAATTTTGAAGGTGGTTTTGACCAGAGTCTCAAAGATACTTCAGAAAAATCTAAAAAATGTTTGTAGAATTCAGACATCTATATTGAAAATGATATACCGTAATACATATTTTCTCAATATATCTTTTCTTTTTTTAAGAGGCAATTTTTTTTTTTTAAATAAAGTTTTTCAGGAAATATTTCTTCTTTGATTGATAGTGTCTTTTTGTGATTTATACAAGTACTTAATGATCACATGTTTTAGGGATAAGGGGGGAAAAAATGAAAACATTTTTTGATAAATAAGAAAACAGAACAAAAGATTAATTATCTATCGAAATATTTATTGAACATTAAATAAAAATTTGGTCACAAAATCTCACAGAAAGAAAAAAGTTGAAAATAATGATTATTAACATTTTATTTATTTTTTTAATATTTAAAAGAAATAAAGAAAGAAAAAGAAGGAAGAAAAGAAAAGAGTAAAGAAGTTATCCCAGGTTACAAGTAATTAAACACCCAAGATGACAATTATTTAAAAAACAATTTTTTTTAAAAATATCTTTTTTCCAAATGAGTTTTCATTTTGTTCAATGTTGATTCATTTAAGTAGCACCAACAAGTAGTATCACCCACTTCTGTTTTGTGTCCCCTTTGGGATCAGAGAATGGAGATGAAAAAACTGAAGTGGTACCAGACCTTTCTAAAAAGTGAAAATAAAAATAATTTCTAAAAGTGTTTATAAACAACCCTTTCCTTTTTTTTTCAAGAATTTGCATAGATTGCATTGGTCTATGATTCCAAAGAGAAGTCATAACAGAAGGATAGCTTATTTTCATTTAAAGTCTAATCTTATTCATTGTAAAGAGATCTCAAAAAGTGCCGATTTCATTTTATAATCACTTATTCAAGATGAAATTTTTAACCAACACAAAAAAAATCCTTAAATAGATTGATTGAGAAACCTGATATTAAAATAACTTGGACAATTCAAATCACAGTTCAACTGAACTGGTCAAGGCCAAACACATTTATGTGCTTACCTCATTAAATAGATAGGAAATTTTTCTAAGTTTATAAATAATCTGAGGGGGTCACAAATTCTCAAAATAACACTGACAGGAAAATTTTGAGTGTGAAAAATGGATTCAAATCCTTACCTAATTCAGAGAATTCTGAAAAAATGAAAAATAATTTTTTCAAGGTATTCCTGAATTAGGCTTTATGGAATTTCAAGCCGACTGAAATATCCATAATTTTCTGGGTATTCTTTATTAATAATAAAACCAAAACTAATTCCATTTTGTATTCATGGGTTTGTTTTACCTCACAGCAAACTTTTCTATTGATAATTTTGAAACCAATTTTCATCTTTACTTTATAATCCAACCTTATAATTCTTTTCTTCAGCTTATGGGTTCAAATTTTACAAACATTTCATCTGCTTATTTTTCCTTTAATCTTTGATATAAATTCTATAAGTAATTTTATTTTCTTAAGGGGGAAATACTCAGCTCTGGTTAATTTGTCTTCATATTTGGAGAAGTTGGCTAAAAATAATCTACTTTCTTTTTGATTATACACCAATTAATTTTATAAACAAATTAATGATTATTGATGGTGAGATTAACACAGTAGCTGCAAATAGCTTCTAATTAACACAAAATAGATGAAATAAAATTATGACTAATTACACATTAATCAAATCTTAGATCTAAGATCTATTTTAACTTCATGGTTATTAACTATGATAACAAATTAAGATTTCATTTGTTCTTGAAAGTCCATAAATACCAATCACTAATATCTTCAATGATCCTAGATTTCGAATTTGTTCTGTTTCTCATGTACATTCCCAATATTCAGTAACCCATTCAGATTCCTAAAATATCATTAACTACAATAGTTTTACCCTTTTAAAAGAATATTTTTTGATAGAAATGTAATATATGATTTTTAATTTTTCTTCATGATTAGGGATCACTACACAAAATGAAAAATGAACTCATTTTTATGGGAGACATAGGCTTTTTAATGCTTCAAGAGAGTTTTAGAGGATTAGAAAAACATCAGTGTTGAATGAAATTGTCATTTTTACACTTATTTTGCTATGAGCTTGTCAATTTTCAAAATAACATATTGGGTGAGTAATCTCTTGTGATCTGAAATAATTTTTTACAAAAGAAAAAAGAAAAAAAGAAAGAAAAAATAATAAAACTGGTATTTCAAAATTTCACAGAAATCTTTTTTCTCATTAAAATGAGATTTAACATTTTACATTTACATATCAATCTGTCATAAGTACATACATTTTTAGAACTCTTGGCATGCCACACATCTTTTGTTTAACTCAGTAACTTTTTCTATATGGTGTCAACAATTTTTCTCATACATTATTAGAAAGAAAAAGTTTTATACTCAGAGCAAACTAAAAATACTAAATCCCTTCCAAAATTTATTATTTCTACAAAAGAAAAAAAAACTAACTTTTTGCCTCTCTTTCATTCTCTAATTACAAAATTAATAAGAAAAATAAGAATGGATTAAATTGCAAATCAATATTCTATTTTGCAATCCTCAATTTCTAAAGTAAATTAAAGATGTGAATGTACACATGCTTATTCAGAGTGATCACTTCAAAACGGAGAAGATTTCTGTTCATAGTTAGAATATAAAATATGAAAGGGTATCTAAATCCCAGAAATCATTTAATTCTACACGGTCGGGATTTTTGCGATTAAGAAATGTCATAAGCCATAAAAAAAATTCTAGTTGTTATTTTACTATTGATTGTAAAATAAGTAGAAAAATTGCTGAATGACTGATTAAAACAATAGCCATCAAGCTGAATATTGATTTAACATTTAGATTGGATAAGCTTTCATAAATACTATGAATATTCAGTCTATAATAGTTGATAGCACCACTTCACATTCAACCTAGTAGGTTGCAATTCAATCCATGGCAGATTGATGTCCCACAAGTATTGTTCTTTAGAAAGAAGTGACATGGATGAAAATTCTTTACAATTGAATGGAATCTAACAAGCAGAATGAAACGCCATCTCTTTAGGAAGTGAAATACCAACCAAGACTAACCGATAAGAGGATCCTCAGGGACATTAAACAATTCTTACCTCTTTTTCTCTCACATTGCAGCAATAAATCTTTATTCACAGACACTTTAAATAGTCACCAAGTTATTCCACATAGAATCTTTGTAAAATAGATTAAATGTCACAAGAAGAGAAAAGATATCATCACTAAGCAAGCATGTCAAATGTTCTGCCTCACATTGAAGTAAAGCCAAATAATTATAGGCACAAAATAGAAAGAATCTGAATGATTGATATAAGGTAGCTTTTATACTCATTTGAAGTGACTGAAAGACCTTGACTGCTTATAAATTAGTTAGTCAACTCAAGAGTTCTGAAAGTAAAAACCTAACCGTATGAAGAACCATGTCTTAAGCATTTGGATGGGCCACAATCACCAACAATAGATACAGACTCTCCTTGTGTATTGATTCATTTGTAGAGATAAGGTTGTTTTCAGAAATGGTCCATAGAAATTTCATGTCTGAATTTGGGAGAAAAGTTTTATTGTAATTCAAAATTTTATTTTGATCTTTATAATTATGTTCCCAATATTTCAGCCTTCTTTAGTGATAACTGAACAAAATTAGGAGGCTCCAAAAGACCTCTCAGAACTCCATGCCAAACTCTTTGAATATTATATAGAGTTTCTAACTCTTAGAATGTTACATAGAGTTTCCTGATAATACAAGATATTGCAGTATAGAGTTTAAGAATCAACAATTTAAGTAATCAAAACATTTTACAGCCTTAATAAAACCCTTCTGCATGCTCCCCCACAATCTCACCTTAAAAAAAAACTATTGAGTACAGAGTTCCCTATTTCACAAATGTATATCCACATGTAGAAACATATACATGAAAATATTATTTTCTTTGGGTTTTATAATACTATTATGTATTTTAAAAGTAAACATTTTTCCTAAATATTTATAACATTTTATTCCAACATTTTAATCAATGTGATTTCATTTAGAGTAGTAGTAATAATAATAATATAATAATAATAATAATATAATAATAATAAAACTAATAATAGTATTACTAGTAATATTATCAAGCATCAAAGCTAGTAAATAGTCTATGTAATTATTGCTGAAGTCATTCTCTGTTGATTTTTTTTCATCTTCTGTGCCTTTGCACAGAATATACAGATCTAACAGAGGATTGAGATTAATATATCCAAAAAAATCAATAGGGATCATTGGCGAATCCAAAATTGGGTTGCCCTAGTAGTATACTATTTGTCTGCTTCCAGATAATTTCTTTGTATCCAATTTCAATTAGAAATACATTTTGTGAAGGTTCCAGGATTTGGGTTTAAACATAGGATTTATTGGTTATACTAAATACAAGTTGATGAAAATCTTTCTTGTTATATCGATCATGCTTTTTATCTTCTAAGAAGAAAGTTCCAAACTTTCATCAATTCATAGTTGCGATCATAAAATGACGTTTAACCTTGCATGGTTTGAGCTAATTATTTGCAATCTTTATTTGTGGTGAGTGAAGACCTGACTCAACATACACGAGAAATGCACAACAAAAAGAGAAGAAATAACCTTACTATTCTTTATCTATTCTTTTTTGAAGAGATGAAAACTCACCACAAACCACAGGAAGTTGGGATTTAAATGTTTACATCAAGTACAAGACAACCCTCTATTTCTAGATATGCATCTTTGGTTATATTTTAAGTTTTAAATGTTGTCACATAAATTAAGTCTTAATGTGGTTTCAGAACTGACCCTAAACAGAATACAGATTGACTAACAGATGAACCCATTTTCATTTTAATATAATTTTAAATCTAAAAAGCCTCAAAAACATTCTTATAATTTCCTTTCTTTTTAAACAATTTCTTTCAAATGAATATCTAAATAAGCATGTCAAATAAATGCTATACATGTTATTTCGGAATCCTTGGGATGAGGCTACAAATGCTACATATTAAAGATTCATGATCACCTAATAAGGAAAATTAAAATAGATTATTTGGCTTCCTCATTAAATCAACAATATCCTTATAAATGTTGCTGACTAAAATTCCTGAGTTAAAAAAAATCTTGTATGCAAACTTATTGACAGATTTATAAACATTGACTTTTCAATGTGGAAACTGAGTAAAAAGCAAACATCACCAAAAAAGTTTGTTTTCTTATGCTTTACAACCCATCAACCATTTTTATGGTTATTAACAAGAAAGTAACAAAAAGAACAAAATTTTCTCTTGACACTTGTAACCACATAATGGCTGAACACGCAAACTTAATTGGGAGATATTTTGTTAAATACACCATACATACACACACACACATGCTTGGTTACAAAATATGCACACGCACATTAATTGGTTTCCAAAATTAATACTCATATCACACACACACACACACACACAAGCATATATATATATATATATATATATATATATATATATAGTACAAACGCATACATAAATATTTTATTGCAAACGCATATATATATATATATATATATATACTACATGAGACGAGAATAAGTTTTTGACTATAACTTTTTATTACTATACAATGCTTACATAAGTATTAACGTCGTTACCAAGTACAACACAATATTATAAATATAACAAAACATATTTACGTACACACACACCTATATATTTATGTAGATATAAATGTATATATATATATATATATTTATATATACTTTAATATATATATATATATATTTATTTATAT
>JAUZSX010322680.1:0-11550 GCA_034780655.1 Idiosepius hallami | reverse complement strand
AATAAAAGACTGAAAATTAACTGACCTTAAATAACCCACAGAGGTTGATAGGTCAAAAAAAAAAAAAAAAAAAAAATCAAAACCCTAACGGAAAAACTCTTAGCCCGAGCATTGGCTGCAAACGAGTTCAAGAAAGAGGGTTATTTTTACTGTATAAATGTTTATAATCTACCAATTTCAAATGTACTGGGTGTCTATAAGGTCCCTAATGATAACTTCATAATAATAATTATTTTATAATTTAGAATATGTCTTAATGGTTATCTGTATCGAGGTGTTATAAAATGAATTAAAAGGACTAAATATCAATTTTGTATTTTGTTGTGATTTTTATATATTTGTTAATTTTATATTTTTGTTAATATTTGAAATAGTAAATAAAAAGACTTTATGGACACTGTGTATTTAAATAATTTAGAAAATTGATTTCAAAATCATATTTGAGATTTTAAATTTAATTCTGTTCATAATTCTTCCTGTTATGACCTGATTATTTTTTTATTTTAAACTTTTAATGAGCCTTCTTTCCCCCCTAATTGAGATGAGGCTTCATAATTTAATCAGACTGTTCTTATCTTTATAGTTGTTGAATGCCAACTCAACATTTCTATCTGGTCATGTTTAATACACCTGAAGATGACCAGAGGATTGGTTGGCTGAAACATGAAAACAATTATAAAGATGAAGGGAAACGAGAGCGACACATTAGTAAAAGCTTAGATTCTGGAATCATATTACATGAGTTCAAATCCTGGAAAAATCTATTGCATTTACTTTCATCTGTCTCTGGCTTGGGAGAGCTATTCATTTAGGTAAAGGGCAACAAAAAAAAAATCGCAGAGACATAATGAGCACATAAAAATGGCCTTGTGCCTAACTTGGGTTGGTCCTTAACCATGTAAAAATATAAACAACTCTCATGAATATAGATTAGAATATTATACATGTTCTTTATTTTGGAATTTTTTTTTAACCCTATTTGTTATTAATAAACATTTTATTCCAAGGTCAAAGTTTCTATTTTTTGTGGGGGTGGGTATGCAAAATCTTTAAAGAAAAAATAACTAATTTTCCATTTTCAGGAAATATCATTAATTTATGATTTTTTTTAAGGTAATTTGAAAAACAATCAATTGGCATTGTATTTTTTATTTATTTAATTATTTGTTTTTCAATTTTGAAACTTTATTCTTGTTCAGTTTGCTTCTATTAAAAGAATCAATCAGCTTGCTGTTAGCTTTTTATAGCTCATAACTGGATCACCAGCATAAAGGTTGTTTGTAAAGGAAAAAAGAGAGAAGGGAGAAAAAAAGGGGACAGTATTAAGAAGAATTCAATAGAGGAAAAAAGGATGAGGTGAATAGAGGAGAAAAGGGTGAGATGAAGCTAGAGAGAGAGAGAAGATAAAGAAATAGAAACAAAGAAACAGATAAAAATGAAAGATAAAAAAGGAAAGCAAAAAAGAAAGCATATGCATGAAAATCTATTCTCTCGTTTCCTGAAGATATTTCACACTTGATTAAATTTAATTGGATGTTTTAAACATAGTGTTAATCCATTTTAACTAATTTCTTTAAATCAAAAGCCAATAAATTTAGTTTTTTTTTTTTCAGGAATAGATTTTAGAACATATAAAGCAAAATAACAAGTGTAAAATGGAAAATTTATTTCTATATCAATAACCTTTTTTCTGAGACCCAACTGAATTAAATATTTATAACAATATTCTGGGCAAACACAAAAATGTTACTGGAACAAACCTGGACTGAGCTTAATTATATGAAGCCATGATATTTTCCAAGTAATACAATGAGCATACATTGAACGTTTATAGAATGAACCAATCCCTCATGAAACTTGGTTGGTTTCTATGATTAAACCATTAATGATTGATTCTATGTGTCTGATCCAGGAGGGTTGGAAACAATTCACCAGAAAAAAACATATAGAGACAGGTTTCTGATGTTACATGGTTTATTTTCTCCATCGATCAACCACTTGACCGACTCTACCTAACACTGACTGGCCATCTCTATTCACACTCCTTATATATATCTGTTTTTTTCAAGTGCTGAAAACAGCCGAGACTTAGCGGACTTTATTACAATTTTAAAAAGTCTGACTGCCTACCCATTGTGTCAAATGGACTTCCCCTATTTACAGTTTTAAATGACCATGAAGGTTGACATACTCTCAAAATAAAATTACCTGAACTGACTTTTATATGGCTTTTGTTTTTCTTAATTTTCAGGGGGAATGAATATATGCAGATGACGTCGTCTGAACCACCAAGCAAGACGCCTTCTAGCAAAACCCACAGGCATCCAGCTGCCAGGGTTCTAGATGGAAAGGCTGGAGGCGGATCAACTGCCATGAAAAAACGTGAAATTGATAACCATGACAATGTATCAGTCAGTCAAAAAGAAGAAAAGGTAAAGTCTGTTCAAAAGCTATTTCTGTTTTGTTTGATGTTTTGTTTTATTGCATTAATGGCTTGGTGCTTTTTCTTTTTACTCTGCCTTTATTTTATTTTTATTTTTTTAGATAATCAAAATAACTTTTAAAAATGTATTTAAAAGAAGAAAAAAAAAGACTATATAATAAGTGACAATATGCTTTTATTAAAGAATATTTCTTGTTGTTACTTGACTATTTTGTGATTTTGTCATTTCATTTTCATTCTCTAGTTATTATTAAGGCTATAACAACATTGTTTTTTTTTTAAAGAATATTCTTATTTTATGAAAGCATAATTGACTGTGACATGAATATTCTTTAATAAAAGCATATTGTCACAGCCCTGATAATAATTTGTTGGGGGGGTCATAACATTTTCAAGCCTTTTTTTTTTTGTTTTGTGTGTGTATTTCAATTTCCTGTGTGTTAGGATCATATCATTATACCAGAATTAAACCCTGACTGACACCTCTCATGATTTCTATGTAAAACTTTGTTGTTTTTTTGTTGTTTTTTTTTCAAGTCTTTGAATGCTTATTTCGGCATAGTTTTTATCTTTCTTTTGCTTATAAATAAACTATAGAAATAGTAAAAAGAACACTTTTTTTTTTTCAAAATGATGAGTTTGAAATAACGTTTTAAAATATGTGTTTTAAAATAATTTTTTTTTTAATTTTAATCAATTAGTTTGTAAAAAAAAATCAGCCTCTTATTATTTTATTAATTAAAAAAAGACTTTTATAATTCTTTAATCTATTTTCATATTCTATTAGTTTGAGTTTCAAATACTATTAAAAAAAATGCAAACAGGTTTACTTAAAATCATAAAATGTAATTGATACAGTTCATTTCTTGAACTTGTTGAACTAGTTTTGATCCTAGTGATCAATATCTATTGATATCAACATGGCTCTAAAAATTGATATAAATGCTAATTTAATAAAGAATTAGTTTTATTTATAGCTTTTATATGAATTTTCTAATATAAATCCCATTAATCCAGAAACAAGCTTTATATATTTATGGGATAAAAAGATTCAGCTATTTAAGATAATTTTGAAATCTATCTTAAAATTCTGGGAAGAATATTTCTATGTAGAGATTGATTATTTTTCTGTTTCTATAAAAAGCTTTTTTTTGTGTTATTGATTCCCATTTTATAAAAGTCGTCCCAGTTGATTACTTGGGTTGTTTTATTTTTTCAATCAATTAACATTGAAATACTTTTTGGTCATGAAGCATTTCCTGTAAAAGAGAAAGGTGTCACAGATGTTCAAAGAAAATTATTTACTTAATTTCTAGTTTGTTTTTACACACACACACACATATACATATATATATATATATATATATATTATTATTATTATTATCATTATTAAGTTTTTGTTTTATGATCAATTTTATTTCTAGTTTTATTTTGTCTATGTTTCGGAATTATCTATTAACTGAGAGACAATGCCTTTTTGCTGGTTTTTCAGGGTAGGTTGTTCTTGTTTGTTAAAATAAGTCAATGTTTGTTAATTTAGATTTATTGGGTCATTAAGAATAAAATAACTGATTCTATTAATCCCATTTTTGTAGGCTTTTGCGTATTTTTAATTTCAATTCTTTAATTCATATCGTCTGATTTGATCACCTTACAGGTGCAGTTCAGGGCAACATATACTTTCAGGATTTAGGTACTTTAAATCAACATCCTTGAACGCATGGATAATTCAAATATTCATGTTAACAAATATGAATTGCATCGGGGGACAAATGCCTCTCAGACGGCTAGAAATATTAATAAGTTGTGTTTTGTGAAAATGTAGCAAATGAGTGAACTGTGCACTGATAAAGATTTAAAGATTTTGATCTGGTGATTTCAGTCTTGAAAACCAACCTTTTTTTTTAAGGCCTCTTAATGATAAAGTACCAGTTACAAATCGGACATTTCATTCTTAATGATCTAATAATTTCAACTTTTTTAAACTCTTGTCATTTACTTCATATTGACTCATTTATTTTCAAGTTTTTGTTTTTAAATCTGTTTTCTTTTTAATATTTTGATTTTAAGGATATAGATTTAATTTTGTTTCCTATAACAAATTATCCATCCACAAAATGTTTTAATCCTTAAATAAAAACCACTGAAATCTTTCAAATATTTATTAACTAGCGAAATTTAATTTGGTTTGCCTAGATTTTTGAGGTGACGCTTGAAAATTTTATTTAGATTATTTCAAATTTTGTTCTCTTTATCAATTTTTAAAAAATAAAACTGAACACTTTTTGATGAACTAATAATAATAATAATAGTGCTCAAAATAAAAATCCCAATAATTTAGCAGGAAAATTATTTCAAGACATACAGTTATGGTTCATGTTCTGGATTTAAAACTTCGAGAATGCTGTTTTCTCTCAACAGATTTTATTAAAACTTTACCACAATGTAAATGCAATAGTAGGAATTTATCCAAAATCTGAAGAAATTTGGCACATTTTTAGCTTAGTTCTATACTTGGACATTAAAACTGTGGTGGATGACCAAGGCATATTGGTTAAACTGTGCCCCATTTATTAGTGTAATATCTTCTTATTCACCAACTTGCTCGCAGGAATGCCCTAATGAGATGTTGCATTGTTTTGTATAAACAAAATCTTCACAGCTTTTTTGTTTCTTTCTCATAAAGGCTGTTTAGCATATTTTTCTACATAAATTCATTTCATTTCAAATTTCTACACTTTTTTTTAACTCTTAATAGTTATTTTTACTTCTGTATATTTCTAATTTGAATAAAGATTCCCCCAAAACATTGTAAATTTTTATTAGAAAGCCTTTCTTCAAGAATTAGTTTTTGATCCCCGTTCTTCTAAACTTGTTATAATCTTAATTTCCATAGTGCTACCATATGTTCATTTATTTGTAAATTCTAAAAAAATCTATAACTTGTTTATTAAACATAGCCGGAGTGTAAGGATGGTGCGATATGTTTGCAGGTTATAACTCAAGAAGTATTTAGTGAAATTTGTTAATACTTTCACAATTTGCTTCTGACAACATAACTAACAACTCTTAAAAAAAGTAATCTCTAAATTAATTCATGAGAATTAAGGTTAAAGAATTTTTTATTATAAATTATGATGAATTTTAATCATTGCTAGTAATTTTTTTTTCTTCTTCTAATTATTTAAATAAGATTTATTATTTTTATGATTGATAATATATCATAAATTCTTATTTAAGAAATTGTTTGGGGATAAAAATAAAAAATTACACTTAATTTTTTAAATTTTTATCAAACATCATTTTTATCATACAAATTTTTTATCTTTGCAAAACATTAAATGATTTAGGTGAATGCAATCCAAAAGAAAAAAAAAACTCTTATAATAGAGAGATTATTAATTAAACTTTATTTAGCATTCTGTTATGTTTCTCTCTATCTATTTGTCTATCTATCTCAATCTGTTCATATCTATCTATCCATTATTGATTTTTTTTCCATTGACCAAAGGGATTCCACCAATGACCTGGCAATCAGTTCTCTTCACTCCTCTCACTTCTCCTCCAGACCTGTTATGATGTCATCGTTACTCCCACTTAAACTGCTGTCTACTTTTTCCATTTCCTCAAAATCAATTGCCTTATGATTTATTTACCCAATAACACTTTAACTTTCAATTGCAGTAATTTGTACAGTTTATATTTTATGATCTAAATAAGATATATTTTTTTCTTATCCTTAATATATTTCTAATTTATGGAAATGCTTGCTAACTTGTGTGTGTGTGTTTTTTTTTAATATCAATATCTATTATATGAAAGATATAATACACATACATCTTTCTATAAGTGTGTTTTGTTAAAGGTATAGTTAAGGATTTTGTTGACCAATTGACAACTGAATTTACTAATACAGAAACAGTAACTTAAAATCAGACTAATGTATTTATTTTCTTCTGAAATAGACTTTAAAAATTTAAAAATATATGTCTACATAAATTCAAAATTCCCCAAAACACTTTATTTTATATGTTTGTATGTTACTCATATATACATACGTATATATTTTTTGTGGCTTTATATTTTGTACACCCAGCATTTTATCCTCAGGTGTTCAACCAAATATACTTAGGGTATTCAATGAATGGACTCATTTTTACACCATCAATATTTATATTAAACAGTTTTTTTTATTAAGAGAATGCAACAGGAAAGAAAAAATAAACTTACCAAAATTTGTTTTTTTTTGTTTTTTTTTTGTGTGTGTGTGTGGTTATATTTATTTGTTGAGGCCATTTTTACATGCCCATTATATCACCAGGCATTTTGTAATCAGTGTTGCCTCTTTACCTAGATGAATTTACTCTCCAGAGTTAACAAGTTCCATCTGTCCGAGGCAGCTGAAAGTGAATGTAATGGTTTTGACTGGGATTTGAACTTGTATAATACGGTTCTAAAGTCCAAGCTTTTGCCACAGCTTCACCCTTGCTGCCTAAGAAAGATGTAGCGAGAGTGAAAGAGAGAAAGAAAGGTAAGAGATAGAAAGAGGGGATTATGAATTTAAACAACATGGCAGGAAATTTATTACCAACCTAGTACATACATACAGCATATCTTAAGTTGTTTACAGTTGTACAGCATATTTTAAAATTGAAGTATGAAATCTCACTGACTATTCCATATTCCATATATGGTGGATTACCAATGCCTTCGTATATTGTAAGATTTACTAGAGGTGCACAATAAAATAGGGTTCTGCTTGAGCCAATATTATCAATGATAAAGATAGGATTCTCCCTTCAGTATGAGCTCATCAAATGGTTGTCCAAGATATTTGATATTGTTCCTTGGTTTTTAGTTCCAGAATTCAATATTCTGTTAGTGCTTATTATTCCTGTCTCTTCTTGTTTTTCAATGGATTTTTTCTTAATAATTCGGGAGGTCCACTTGGGGCAGTGGAATCATAATACAGGAGTTTCAATCCCAGTTGTTCTTTTTACAATAACATTTGAATTAATAATTTATACCTTCCCCTTGGGAAAGGTATAAATTCCCAAATTTCCTCCTGTTATGGTGTATGTTGTGTTTTTCAAAAAAACTGTGTGGACAAAAAATATTTATCCAAATTGTTTGTTCTTGGCATTAAATGACCTAAAAAGGTTGATATACTGAACAAAAAACAAACATAATAATTCTATGTTGAAAAGTGTTTAACGTTAATTTGATATATTAGTAATAAAATTGATTAAAATCAGTCTTTTAACCTATGATAATGATGGAATTTAAATTCCATTCTAAATATTCATTTTGTCAATTGAACTTTTAAATTAAAATGTAAACAAATAAATGTTAATGGCCTAGAAATAGGTAGATAGGTTTAAATTAACATTAAAATATAAAGAATTTGATTGGCTCTCACATTAAAAAGGTTAGTCTCATATAAGTAAGTTAGTGGTTTTGATCTGGGAGTGTTTTACTGAAAAGTTCAAAATTAGAACAAAACAGCCTATTTGAAATTCCCTAAATTTATTAATGTTATTATGTATTAGAATCAGTTATCTAATATAATTTTCATTATATACATATATATAAAGTTTATGTGGAATACATAGATAGGGAAATTTAGAATTTAGGGTGAATTTTTTGTTTAAAAATACTAGTAGAATATCCCTAATTGTAAAATTCAATCAACAAATAATAATAATTCAATTGAAAATGTGACCAAATATTGCTTCAAACTACACGGAAAACATCAGTCTCTCATTTCTCGTTGTAAATGATGTGTTTGTATTGATGAAAAAGGTTATTTCAGTAATGTATAAGATACTTGTACATTGTGTATTCTATAGGAATTGTTATTGATAGTAGTTATTATGAACAAAAGGGAGAAAAAAATTCATAAGTATAGGATGATTCAGAAGAAACAGAAAAATTATTTCTTCCTAGTTCTTCACTTTGAAAACACAAAAAAGAACATAGGATATAACTGTTTTTTTATTTCTTTCTTCATTGAAAAGAATAGGTTTGCCTCAGTATTTATTTATTCATTATTTGTCTCTGGACCAACATTTCTGACTATAAAAAAAAATCTATATCTGGTTTATCTGTCTGCATTATTTAGATTCTCACACTGGCTACTGTCAGTTTTCATGCTGCTAATAACCAGTGGCTCTCGTTGGAGACAGTGACAACAAGCTTTTATAAGAACTCCAGCCCATTGCATTTTCTTCTGATGAATCCCTATCCAAGCTTGAGGATTTGTCGAACAAAATGTGGTGAAAACAACAACCACAAAGATGAGAACAACAGTCCAAAAAAAAAAAAAAAGGAAAAAAAGATAGGCAAAATAGAAAAACAGTTTGTTGTTGTGAATAAAGTTTCAAATTTATTAATTTCCTCCTGAAAGAAATAGAACTGGAAAGGTCCATTTAGGGCAGGGGATAGGCAGTTGGACTAAAGAATTGTAATGCGCGAGTTCTAATTCAAGTCATTCCATTTACATTCACATTTGGATCAATAAACCTTGGGAAAGGTATGAATCCTTGCGTTCCCTCCAGCTATGGATTGAATTGTACATATAGTATTATAAAAAAAAAACTATGTGAGGCCAAAAAAAACGTTTATTAAAAATGATTGTTCTCAGTATTAAATTACCTGGAAAGGTTGATATGCAATAAAACAAAAACAAACGTACAATAAAAATAGTGTGTCTAAGTTGATGTATAATTTGCGCATTCTTGAAATTAGATGACCTCCTTTTTTTTTCTATGGTATTTCATCTTCTAAATGAACTCTTATTGTTTTTTTTTTGTTTTTTTTCTTTCTTCTTCATATCACTATTATTATTATTATTATTATTATTATTTCTTTATAATCTCTGCATTTTTATTGTTTTTATTTCCTGACCTTAAATCTTATAATCTCTTGCTTGTGAGTGTATGTGTGTGAGGGCATGGGTTTCACATTTCTTGTATCTTTTTACTAAGTGTGTCATACAATATAAAAATCTCTAAGATAAACAAACCTTTTGCTGTTGTTTTTTTAATCTTCTATATATTTTAAGTGATTTTCTAACCCACAATTTTCTTTTATACTAAAAGCTAACTTTTTTTTTTTTGACATCTACAATCTAGATAAAAATAAGAAAAAAGAATTTTAGTATCTATAGCCCTTGATAAAAACTTTTTTTTTTTTTTCAAATAATTATTGAATTTTTTTTTAACAGGGTAGAGATATATTTTTCTTGGTTCATTTATTTAAAATCTAATTATCATTTTTTTTTTTTTTTCATTAAATCAATTATATTAGGTTGTGCCAAAAATTCATAAACATTTAGATTTTACTTGCCAAGTGATAAGAACAAAAATTATTATTCTTCAATATAAAGACAATCAAGTGTTTACGAACTTTTGGGACAATCTAATACTAACATTTATTTTAACTTTTTGTAAAAATTCATGAAAAAAAAAAACTCAATTCTTGTGCTTAGAAATAAGACTATGCCTTACTCTTTCTTCCTTTGTTGAATTGATAAGTCCAATTGTATCATAGAATTCTTGAAATTCCTTTCCCATTTTATTAAAATAACAAAATTTCAAACTTAGCACATATAACTTCCTTTTATACTATTTGCCATTCCATGTGCCTGTGTTTTTCTTAAGATATCCACAAAAACATATAAAGTCTATTTCTAAATTTCATAGTTTCAATAGTTATTATTCTTATTATTTGGGCTTCAATTCTTATTTTTATTGTTTCATTAACAACAACTTCTACCGATGTACACTTCAACCTTCTTCATGTCATGCTTGAGTTTTGGCACTTCCATGTCAAACGCAACTTTTCAGATGTCCATTACATGTTCAATGGCAACCATCTTATTCTAAGCCTTGTTATGTATGGTCCACAAGGACCCACTAGGCCTGGACACCATGCAGCCAGTGTAATCAAAGAAGATTCTTCTGCTTATGCTACACTTTTTGATAAGATTGATGGTATTTCAGGTCCAACCAAGCCAGACGCAGACGATGAGGAGGGTGTTCTCAAGCCTACATGGGTTGGGGTTGGGGTTGGTAGATAATTCCTGTGCAATGAGAATTTTTAAAGTAAAAGAACCCCCCCACCCAAAACTGAAAATCTTTATTCAACACATGGAGATAGACTGTCAATATTTCATAAAGACTAACTTCAACTATGTGAATCTCTTATAGTTTTTTTTATTTTTGAGATGAGGCTTCGTAATTTATGAATTAACTTTATTATTCGGACTTTTGTCCTCATCTTAGTAGGTTTTTGATGTTTCATACTCCACGTTTCGGCCTAGTCTATCTCAAACCGTCTTCAGGTGTTTCTTAACCGTAACCCCAGATAGGAATGCAGGGTTTCGGCATCGAATCCTCCGTAATCACTGCCTTGTACCATAGTTGTTGTCTATCGAACCACATGACAAGAGGAGCATTGTCAGCAGAAAGCAGTTTTAATTCCTACTCAAGTCGGCCAGAGAACGTGGTTCGATAAACAACAACTACGGAAGGCAGTGATCACTGAGGATTCGGGGATGAGACCCAGCATCCCTATCTGTGTCTTCGTAGATAATAGTCTTTCCTAATTATCTTAGTGGCAAGTTCTCGACTCCGGGCAATGCCAGGCAATACTTCTAGTTGTTATCAAAATTAACTAAAGCGATTTATGCCCAACCCTGTATATAGGGTTTTTAATAACGCAGATTTTTTTCTGGATTTCTGTTATTCGGAACGTTGAATAACTTCAAACTATCCCCATATTGTTTGTCTGTACCTGTGGCTCCCAGGTTGAGACTTCATTTTGTTAGAATTTGCATTAATAAGAGATTTAGTAATATCTTCAAACTACCCCCATATCGTGCGTCTCACTATGGCTCCCAGGTTGAGACTTCATTTTGTAAGAATTTGCATTAATAAGAGATTTAGTAATATCTTCAAACTATCCCCATATCGTGCGTCTCACTATGGCTCCCAGGTTGAGACTTCATTTTGTAAGAATATGCATTAATAAGAGATTTAGTAATATCTTCAAACTATCCCCATATCGTGCGTCTCTCTATGGCTCCCAGGTTGAGAATTCATTTC
>JAUZSX010322670.1:0-11550 GCA_034780655.1 Idiosepius hallami | reverse complement strand
AAAACATACACACACACACACACACACACAAACACACACACACACAACGACATCTTGACTTTTATATATAAGATATAATATATATATATGAATCACGGAACCAATATATATATATATATATAATGTTTATTTTCTGATCAAACTGATTCAAACTAGTTCTTTTTCATTCTCCAGAAAATTTTTCTACATTTCAATTTTCAAATCTCTCAACTCATGTAATATTTTATATATATTTTTAATTTTATCTAATTTATTTTTTTCAAATAATTACTGAGTCTAATCATTTTTTTAAAAATATTTTTACCTTAACCTTATGGTAGTTGATATTTTTAGAATAATTTTAGAATATAGAACTAAACATTTTTTTTTAATGTAAAAGGTTTTTACATAATAACAATCAAACAATTATTCTTTCACAATTAGTAGTTTTAAACAAACCGAAATTATAAAATTTTGTTTTGTGGTAACAGATAGCTCCCCTGGGTTATTGCACACCCCCAATAACCAAAGTGCATTAAGAAAAGTTTTAAAGGGTCACCTAATCTATTTCAGAAGTGTTTATTTATTCAGCATAGGAGGATGGGGGGTTCTCTTTACGTTCATAATTGGACTAATATCCTGGGGAGAGGTATGAATTTCCACAATCCCTCCAGCTATGGAGGAAATAGTGCATATATTGAGTTGTGTGACAAAAACTCTTTTTATAAAAAATGATTATCATCAGCATTTAATGACCTAAAAAGTTTGATATGACTCAAAAACCAAACAAACACTACTTCTGTAAAATTCATGGTTGATTCAATAATTACCTAAGATTTGCTCCCCACTATGCACCATTTTTATTTTAGCAACCATCACAAAGAATTGTAACAAACCTTAACAGAAATAACTGCGTTTCTATGTTAATCGAATAGTGATTATCAGTGGTTATAAATTCACATTGGCTGGCTTTGTTGTAATCTATACTTCTTGAATCTGGAAAGAATGGGAGGGAGCAGGGATATTTGATTAAGATAAATAAATAATAAGTAGCTCTAACAATTATCAGTTAAATGTATTCCAAGGCAGCTTCATAATTAACTTTGTAGGTAGACCCAAACTAATTGCATGCAGAGATGTCATTAAATGAAATCTTGATCTGATTAATTTATTTGCAGAAACAGCCTTGGCTAAAGTGGTTTCCAATAACAAACTTTATCTGAGTTATTTTTCAAGTAGATATTTTGAATTCGGATGTTTTTAGTGATTTGGTTGTGCCAAGTAGGCACTTTGCATTTCTCAGTAGTTAAACAGTGTGCATGTTTTGGTCAGTTCTGAAGGATTGTATTTATTTGGGAATTCTTTGAGATATGGCTTCTTTATCTGTATATTAATTTCTTCTATGGACTTTTGTCCTCATTTATCATAGTTGTTCATTATAACATGTTTTTGCCTACTTATTCTCTGGTTGATGGAGGCCTGATGATCAGTTGTGAGTGTATTTGTCAGATTTTCTAAGATCAGTTTTGATAACCAATATAATTTAGATAAATATAATAATAACTAAATAATAATATGTATTATATAACAAGTATAGTAATAACTAAATAAATATATTACTAAATATTAGCCATCATCAAAATGAGAGGAACTCATCTAGTTGAACAGCCACACTAGCTACAAAAACTTTGGGAATTCCGCCTAACTTGTTTAGGGGCTTGTCCGAGTATATATTGTGTATATTTACATAAAATACTTATTAAAATCTGCATACAAGTCTCTACAGCTCCCCGATAAAGCTCTGGAAGCAATAAGTCTTCCTTTAACCATGATCAAAACTGGATGAAAACGCTCTTCAGCCACTTGACTATGAGTTAGCTTGGCAACAAACTAAAATTCTCGCTGCAATAAGTCATTAGAAAGTCCACAACTTCTTTCCATAATAAGGAAGCTTAACTTAATGCCATGATATTGATAGCAGACTTAATAAATGTGTAGGCTGCATTGGGGGGTAATGATAAAAAGCTTCAACTCTAGAATCATATAGTATGAGTTTAAATCCCTGTCAAAATCATTACATTCACTTTCAGCTTTCTTGGGCAAATGCAAATCATAAACTTATGAAAGCTACTCATCTAGGAGAAGGACCCCTATAAAACCTTGTTTTGCTAATCTTGCTTTGCTTGTCGCATGTTAAATGTCAAATGGAAAAAGAGCATGTTGTACATGTTACACAAGCATATGTTAGGCATATCTGTACAGACAACTCATATTTCCAACTTGTCATTAGGATTGGCCTACTTCTGCTAAGAAGTGGTAGTAACCATATATATATATATATATATATATATAGTAGGTTGTAGTTCTTCTAAAGCATCATAACATTATTGATGTAAAGGTACAAAATTGCAACGTTTATAAGGCGTTATGATGCGTAGTTCTTGAATCCAAGAACTACTACAGACAAGAGTCTGTACAACACATCTTAGAGTGAGCCCCTGGTTTGAAAATGGAATGTTGATTCCGAAATATTACCAAATATAATAAAAACGCATCATACCGCCTTATAAACTTTGCAATTTTGTACCTTTACATATATATATATACATATATTTGACAATCGTATTTGTTTGTAATTTGATGTGCATTCAGAAATAAATAATAAAGGTTCAATTAATTGAAAGTTTCATTTTTTCTCATTTTCTTTTAACTCTTAGTTTCCATTACCTTTCTATTCATAGCAGATTTTTATTTTCCAGTTGGAACATGCATTTGAAATGAATGTCCTGAAAAACACTAAGATTTCAGGAACTTTCTCATAATTGAAGCCATAGAAAGCAACACCATGAAGTTAAAAAAAATTCTTTCATATTGGAAATAAACAAGCAGGTCTTAAAAGTCAGGATAGATTTCAGACTTTTTTCTGTTTTTTTTTTTGTATGTTTTGTTTTGTTTTATTAAGAAAAACTAACTCATCATTTTCAGTTTTTCCCTTCATAAAAATCTATTTATGTTTTTTCAATTTAAAATCTACGGTTGAAAAAAAAAACTATTTATTTCTACGTTTTTTTTCTCAATTGCTTTATTTTTTCTGCATGCGGATGTACAACCACATACAAATTAATATAAACATGTTTCCCATTTTAAAGGAAACCAATTATTCTTTCCTTAAAAAAACAAAATAGGTTGGAAGAAGAAAAGTTGATGACATCAACATAACAACCATATATTCTATTCAGGATACAATGTCACATTTTCTTTAATTAAATATCCTACAGTTCTCAAATTACAAAGAAAACAAACTTTTACAATTGTTGCTTTTTGTTATTTGAAAAGTTTAGTTTAAAACAAAACCAAGAAAACAAGAAATCTTCATGAAAATAGATTGAATAAATTATGCCTGATAAAAAAACATGATGTGAACAGATGAAAAATAACACAAATTATCAATATTGGCCAATTTTTATGATTCTATAAACTGAAATAACTGTAGATATTGTCTGATTTTGTAAGATGCTTCTTGATGATTATTTTTATTTTAGTTACATAGACTTTTACTTTTATTTTGATTGTTTTATTCATCAGTATTTATGAGATGAGTCTTGATATTTGGTCCCAATTCAAGTCATTTACACTTCTACTCTTCTCATTCATTGTTTTGATTGTGTAAAATCATGGAATGAGTTTTTCTTTATTCAATGTATATGAACTCATACTCTCATGTAACTAAAAATTTACTGACTCTAAATTTATTAAACAAGCTGAATTTATCCTTTCTATTCCGTGATGATGCTGTTTTTCCCTGTGTATAAAATGAATTAGTCTAACTTTTGCAATCATACCCAATAGCTATTAAACCAAAATTAATCTAACAGTCTGATTTCCCATAATAGTTTTTATTTAAAGAAAATGTACATCCGGCAATCAGAATACAGTAGTAACTAAACTAAAGTTGATTTTGAGAAAACTGCTGCATGAACCTTTTCTTAAATCTAATTGATACCATTTTTATCAATAATGTTACCAATCAAAGCACACTGCTCAAATTGTATTGATAGCTTTCAAATTATTAGCAATTTGAGTCAGCTCAAATATGGCAAAATTTTAAAAAAACAATTTTAGTTTGAAATCAGTTAAAATGTTTCAAAAACTATCCTTAAAAATGTCCAACTAAGAATTAGTGCCAATTTAAGAATTCTTTCTGTCAATTATCAAAAAAAAAAAAAAAAAAAAGATTGGCTGGCTAATCAGAAAAATCCAAAGACTAGAAACCTGAATTTTAGTTTTATGCAGTCAAGTGGGCTATTGTCTTTCTGAAAAACAATGCAAAAAGAAAATAACATAGCAATTTGGAAATACATTGATCAATACGATCTGATGCTTTTAAAGAAAATACAATTAAAATAAATATAAAAACAACTAAAGGAAAAAAAACAAGATATCAACTGCATTAATTAATCAAATTTATTTTGAATTCTTGTCTGATGATGACAGTTCGATGAAAACCACATGATCTATTTTTATGAAAACGTCCATCTTAAAAAATCAACCCCAGTATCCAATAATTTTAGTGAATCTTTCTATTGCTTCTAAAATTAATGCATACATAAAGGGGCATATCTAAAGGGGCAGGTAGAGTGGCAGTCCACCCCAGGTCACAGCAAAGGATGGGTGACACCTCCAAAAACTTTTTTCAGGCAGTTTAGAGTGTAAAAATAGTCTGAAAATATGACTTATTTATCATATATTATTATGTAATTACATGGTGCCATTAGAATGCTTTATTCTGAAAAAAAATATAGTTTTATAAAATTTTGTCTACGTTCTTCTTAATTTAATATTAAATAACATTAAACAATAGCTCTCCTGAGTTACCACACACTTGTTTTTTCGTATATGATTTTGTCCAAGATTATACATGTAAGCCGTAACAAACCTGTCTGTAGAGTAATAGAAGTAGAACATGGATGGAAATTTAACTACAACTAACCATTTGACATAGGGGGATGTGAGAAGTGTGACATTTGAAGAGAACACTTAAGGTGATGTTAACTCTAGCCACGTCACTGCATAGATTGATTCCATAGGCCAATCCTCTAGAAACAACTATAATGTTATGGTAATTTTCAACCAGTTATTATCTCTTTGTTGTGGCTTGGAAGAGTCACAAAGAAAGATTCAGATACTAGTTAGGTAGGTTTTATATTAACAAAATACGGAACGCAGAGAGAAATGAGAATGGGTGTAATAAGGCCAACATGGCTGAATATCGATCAGAGCTACCAAAAGAACCACCACAGAAATAAGTACATATTTTGGAAGAGTCCATAGTTTATGTATTGGTGGATTCCCATAATAGTCTTCTACTTCAGAGTTGAATTGCCACCAACTTTTTGCCACCATCAAGTTCTTCAATCAAAATTAAGCATAATAATTGAAAAATAACAAATATTGCATTGACATTGAAAGTGCACAGAAATTAGAAATCCTCATAGGATACATTAAAAAAAAACAGATAAAAAGATATAGATTATTCATAAGAATTTCCATGATTTAGTTTGAAAAAAAAGCCTGACATCTTGTTGGATAAAATGGATACAACATTGATTGTAATATGAATTACTAAATTACCACCAATAACTGTAACACTACCAATAATAATTTGAATAACAAATTCATTGTCACTTTCAACAACAACAACAAAACTAAGAAATGAAAATAATAATGATGTTAATAATAACCAGCTGAACATCCCTAGCAAGCAAGATTTGAAGAAGATTCAATGAGAAAATGCCCCAAATATCCATCAAGAGAATCTTTGCCATTAATTATATCTTTGCCATTAGCTAAAGAAACAAAAAATCCCCCCCCTAAAAAAAATCACTGAAAAATGGTTTATAATAATGCTGTAAGGAAAAAGTAGCCCTAATTAGAAGAGAAATCCTGATCAAACACACAGTCATGAAAAGAGAAACAATTGACAATCTACTTTATTATTGTGAGTATTATAAGAATAAAGCCAAGGAAAAATCTTATGAATGATAATTGGGATAATAACTGTAAGAATTCTTAATAAGAAGAACATTTTTTATATTAAGAGATGAAGACTACAATAACAATAAAAATATAAATGATTAAATAGAACTGAGTGATGAAAGGTAGTTATTATGATGTTCAGAAATGAATTACAATGATGTGAATAGAAAAAAAACTCTCCATTTTTTTTCTTGGTGTGTAGTCTGGTTAAAAAGCTTTTGTTAGCTTTAAGCCTGGTAGCTTATAGTTAAGAGTTTCAATATTTACAGACTTATAATTTGGACTTGCCAAAAATAGATCTACAAACTATGAAGCTTTGTTGTATTACCTATTCAGACCAGTGAAATTTTTGGGGGGTTGGGGGTTGTAAGGAAGAATCTAAAAAAGAAGAAACAATTAAAAAAAACTTAATTTTTTTTATAGAAATATTATTTTCTGGTTAATTTCTGAATTGAGATCATGTGCTATATTTTCTCTGAGTAATATTGAAATATTCCAACTATTTTGACCCCTCTGAATAAAAATAGTTAAAATGCTTTATATAATACAAAGACTTTATATAATACAAAGACTTGACTTTATCTAGTTTTCTTGTTTTAAAATATATTCTTCTATATGGCATATTATAATATAATGCTTGACTAAGTAAATATAATATAAAAAGATGACTATTCATCACAAATTGAATATATTCTTCTATTCGGTATTATACACCGGAAACCAAAGGTGAGGCATTAGTAAAAGCTCGAACTCTGGAATCGTAGTATGCGAGTTCAAACCCTAGTCAAAACCATCGCATTCACCTTTAGCTGCCTCGGGCAGATGGGGTTCGTTAACTTGGGAGAGCTTCTCATCTAGGGTAACACCGAGTATAAAAAGCCCGGATAAGAGCATGTAAAAATGACCTTGTGCCAAACTTGGGTTGGTGCTCACCAAGTAAATATAATACACTGGGAACCAGAAGAGTTTGCAAGAGTCTAAATTTGAATAATTTCATTAAGGAAGATTATATAATGCAAATTGTATTAATTTTTTTTTATGTAAATATGCATCTTAAACATTAAAATGAAATAAAAACAAATAAAAAAGATTAATATAAGTTATTACTAATATTTATATTTTCAGTGAGCAGAAACAGTTTGCAAAATGGAAAATAAACTAAAAATGAACAAACTTACTTCGTAATGTTTGTACATTTCCTTGTGCATATTAATGAAACGATGTATAGAATTGGCTTTGTCATAAGTATTTCAATCTGAAATATGTTTACCAAGTCATTTAAAAATCGATTTATTTGAATGAGACGTTTAGCATGTTCAAATCTTCCATCTCTAGATTTTATCAACTTACCTAGACTCTTATCAATACCATGAATAAGATTTTTCAATTGTTCTTCTGGAACTTTTCTATGGACTCTTGCAAACAGCTTCACGCTGGACTTCTATGCTTCAATACTGATTGCCATTCTCATAAACCTTCATCTTTATCAGTGACCTCAGGTTTAATCAGGGCCATTGAGTGGCCAGGTCATTAGCTTCAATTCAACAATACCATAATTGCTAAACTAAAACCTGGAGTACTAGGAAGCATGTGTAATTTTTCATCATCCAATAGCCTTTATACCACGGGAGGAAATTTCTGGTCAGAAAGTATGAGACAGGTGTTACAGGTTGCATTGGGTTACCAGGTTCTTTATTCTCACTGACAGGTATTCTAGGGCTTTTTGTAATCAGTGCTGCTATTTACCTAGATGAGTTACTTTCATTGAGTTGCAGCAAAGGTGGAGCAGTGTTAAAAGCTTCCACTTTTAATCTTATATGAATTCAAATCCTAGTCAATTCACTTTCAGCTATGTCTGGAAGATGAGGCTCATTAACTCAGTGAAGTAATTTGTTTAGGTGCAAGAATAACACTGAACCCAGATGAGATGAAATATTTGGTATAATAAAATATAAAAAGATAACCACACATCACAAACAAAATATATTGTTGTATTTAGTATAATTTAAGATGATGACAACTACATGTCACAAACCTCCTTTTTTGTATAATATTACATTAGATAGAGAAAAAAATGACTCATCATAAACAACCTATATTCTTTTAGAACATAAAAACTGTAAATTTTATAAACATTAGTTTTTATTAAAAAAAAAAACTTTATTAGGCTTTAAGAATAAATAATTTTTATTCAATAATAATGTCACTTAAATTTGTACTGCGTTGTACAAATAGGCTTTATATTGAATTTTCTTTATCTGCCTTTTTACCCATTGGCATATCCACAAAATAGAATTGACTTAAATATCTGTTATAAAAAGAGTTAAAACTAAAGTGATACTGAAAATAAGATTACATTTTAGGGAGTGAAAATTTATGAAAAATAACTTTACAAATGTTTAAGAAAATGCTGGATCTGGAAAAAGTTAGGACTTGTCTTTGATCTACTTGGAGAATATTACACAATAAATAATAGGCAAATCAGAATATTTTGGACTAGCAGTCGTTATTAAAAGAAGTAGAACACAAGAAGTGAATGAAAGAGAGTGAATTGATCTTGCAGTCAGGAAAGGTTTACACCCTTATTTCCCCCTTCCATCTCTGATTTTTTTTAAATTTCTAACATTTTTCATAAACCATGTTTTGAAATTTCACTAAAAGAAAAACAAAAGATAAAACACTTAAAAAAATCCCCCCCCTTTTTTTTCTATAAAAATAAAAAAAAATTAAAAAAATACTATAATGATTTACTGGCATATTTATATTCTTTTATTGCCTTTTTTGTTATAATCTTGATCATAACTTGTGAGAATAATAAGCCCTAGCCATGATGCCAGTAGAATTTTTTATTATTTGCTGCCTGCCAACCAGTGTCAAACAATACAACAGCCATTTACAAACCCATAACTAGAACAATACAGCTAAGATAATCATTAAACACACAAAACTAATTCTTCCAGGTTTTTCTGTTCAACTAAACTCTCTTTGTATCTTCTTAAAGAACTTCCCTTTTTTTAAACCATTTTTGGGCAGCCTCAATGTAACTTACTGTCTATTTAGCAAAGTTAAAATTGTTATTGACTAAAGCTACAGAGAATGGTTGAACATTAATTTTGATAAATCTCACTTTTGAACTCCTAAAATATCAGAGGTTCTTGTCTTTTAAAAGATGTAGCTATATCTAGAATTACTTGTTAACCCGGGAGAGCAACTCATCTAGGTGAAGTGCAACACTGAATTAAAAAGCCCTGGTATATCGAGCATGTAAAAATAGCCTTGTGCCTAACTTGGTTTGTGCTCTACCAAATAAATATGATATCTAGAATAACAATTTTTTCAAAAGGGTTTAGAATTCTAAAATTTAGGAGATCCCTGGCCTTAGAGAGATGTAGATGTATCAAGGATGACATCTGTTCATGATAAGATTGCTATAGGCATTAACAAGAGCAAAAAAAATTATTTTGAGTCAGAGAATTTAAGAATATTTTGTATTTCTTTTCTTAAAAAAGAAATACAAAATAAATTGGTTTAGTTCAAAGAAAAAAAGTTCTTGTCTATTTACCATTTTGAGAAAGTGATCTCATTGACCTCATGATTACTGCAAATAGGGGACAAGCTTTCTGCCTTTAAAAGACCACATCATGAAGACATTTAAGAAAACTATCGTTCAAAGGTTAATACAACATATAAACTTTAGGTTCTTATTTTGTAGACTGTCAAAATCTTTTAGACTGTGGATTAAAAAAGAAACTATTTTGCAGTAGAGTGCACATTTAGTTTTTAAATAAAGTTCTTTGTTTAGACAGACACTCTGAAACAAAGTGTTCTATTCCTTTTTATCTTTCTACACGAATAATGATATAATTAGTCTGAGTGTTTAACCTGAAACTAACCCCAGTCTGAGCTGGAACAATCTCAGCTTTTAAAATCATACAGATAAAAAAAAGGGTAAAAAAACACTAAATTTTACTCACACAAATATCATCATTTGAAAAATTGGATAATAATTTTGGTATAAAAAAACAGCAAAATAAGAAAAAGAAATTTTGAAAAAAAAAAGTTCTTGGTTGTATTCTTTTACAGGATAAAAATAATTTTTCTTTACTTGAGACTATTTTGGAAATGAATCTAAATCATAGTTTATCTATTATATTCAACCTTAGTCTAATACCCTTTGAGATAGTATAAGTACTTTAATTCCTTAGAAATTCATTACTATTCTATCAAAACCTATTATTGTAACATTACTATATTAACTTGGCCAGTGGTTGTTTTTTACCTGCAAAGTGAATTTAGGTCCTTTTTCCATAAAGGGAAGATATAGAAAAAATAAGCTTTTGTTTTTATAATTAATAGAGAATAAAAATGTTTTTATTTCTTTAATGGAACACAGAGAGACAGTAATGGATATTTATACTGCCATTTTTTCTTGATAAAAGCTTAAAGCTTAACTACTCTGGGTCAAGAAATCTATGCCTAACCTTTCCCTCTATTATTCATTCGAAATCCCCTAGGGCCGAAATAATGTGTCTTTTCGTATCTCAAGATTGAAGATGACTTTTCAGAAATTGAAAACTCTAAAAAAATCTAATTTAAAATTCAAACAACTCAGAACTGATTTATTAACACTACTTCCCCACAAACTAACAATTATGCATTTACTGAGAATATGTCTAAATAGAAAAATAAATGACAACTCATGTCTTATCTTGGAGGTCAGGTTGTCACTTGAAAATCCAAACTTAAGTTCTCTTAAAATTAAACTAATTTTTTTCTTGCATATCTTCATTAGCTATATGCATAATATCAAATTATAACAAACAAAAATTGAAAAATTTTTGACTGCATTTATGAAAACCAACCAGTACATGATAAATTATTGGTGGGTATTATGTGGTTAAATCTAAATTTTACTTTTATTTTTCATTTAGTCAAATTAAAATATTATTTCCACTTTACTGTTTTGTACTTCTTTTATTTTTAAATACTTGTGACTCCATTGTTAAACCAAATGGATTCAAAATATATGTATTAACTTTTTAATTAGTAAAAAAAAATGAGGCACATTTACTGGCATTTTTACTATAAATATGTGAGAACATTATAGAAAATTTTCCAGATCATAGACAAGGATATGGATAACAGTCTGAAAAATAGATGTACATATTTATAGCAGTATTTGTAATGTCATCAGATCTTGATCCTAATGACCCTAGCACGTAGGGATTTTGCAAGTGGTTAAAATTCCTGAAATTAAGCACTTAAATAAAGATAATCCTTGTCTGAACCACAAAAGGCTTCAAAGGGAAAAAAGAATGCATATTCAATGATATGATGTACCTTTTATAATATGTACTAATTGCTTTGCTCAAGCTGAAGAAATTGTGCATTCTTTTTTGGTACCCCAATATTTAATGAGGGGAACCTATGTTTTGAGGCCTGTTCGTTCGTTCGTTCGTTCGTGTTTTTCTTTGCAACCATCCGTTCAATTTTTCTGAAATTTTGCATGAAGTTGTAACTTCGGTCAGGTTAGAA
>JAUZSX010322659.1:0-11551 GCA_034780655.1 Idiosepius hallami | reverse complement strand
CGCTCTATCACTGATATTGAGCACTCTAACTATAATTTTAAGCAACATTATTTCTTAAAATAATAATATATATATATTATTTAAATATTGTTTCTCTGTATATTTGACTCTTCAAAATTATTGTTACCAAATGAAAAATTGCAAATAAATATAATCCAATTATCGTAAATCTGTTGTCATGCCTGAGAGAAAAATAACTTGAAAATAAAATGGCTGAACCAAGTTTGTTTTTTTTATTTAAATTTTTTTGTTTTTTTGCTTTGTCTTTTTCATTGCAATTTTATTTCAGTTTCTTAAAATTTATTAAAAAGAAATCTAACCTCAATGTATTTGCTTTCCATTGATAGATTAACAAAAACGCTTTGTGGATATGCATGTGTTTTAAATATTGTTTTCGCTGTTTATGAAATTTTAGTGGAAACACAATATTACCAAGTAATCATTTGATATATAATAAAAGATGTGACTTCATTTCTTCTAAGAAAATGTCTCCTTCTTAAAAGTATTTTGAAATTTACTAATATCAACTTCTAAATTGCTTTTAGTAAACCTAATACTTATTTTAAAGTATGGGAGATAGATGCATTTTATTTTTGTAAAGTGGATTTTCTATGATTGATTTATTTATTGTCTCAACACCATATCAACCTTTTTAGGTCATTTAAAGCCGAGAATAACCATTCTTGTTAAAACTTTTTATGTCTATACATATCTTTTTTTTTTTAACAACACTATGCACTATTTTATCCATGGTTAAAGGGAATATGGAAATTCATAACTTTCTCAAGGGTATTGAAATATTAACGCAAATGGAACGACTAGAATTTAAACTCTTGTTTTATGAATTCAAACCTCAGCTGTCTATCCAATGTCCCAAGTGGGCTTCCCTCTGATGATTCATTCTGTGTTGTAAAATTAATTTGTATTAGGGATTTAGAAAGAAAAAAAAATTATGTTGACCATCTGTTGTAGACGAGTTGTAATACTTTGATCAAATACAGAATTTCTTCTATGTTTGATAAGATAAAATCTGTGAATATAAATATGTCTGAACTTTAGGAAATGGGAGAAGAAATCTTAAACAAATTGACTAAAATAAAAAAATAAAAAAAAGATATATAGCCAGCTTATTTTTAAAGAAAATATAAAAATCATATACCGATCATTACAAAGGCTAGTAATTTATACAAGTAATTTGAAAAAAAAGGAAAAATAATTCACAAAGTAAATTATTTAAAAATTTAGTCACTTTTGAATAGGGTTGATATGAATTTATTTCTTATAACTCTGAAACTATTCATCCCATGCATATGTGAGTTCATAACATAATATCTGTGTATATATACTTGGTTCATTCCAAAAGTAATGCCACCTATTTTTTAAGTGTTTTTTTTTTTAAGTTGAAATTCTATGAAGACTGGAGTTGGTATCTTTTCAATTAACAACCTTTTGTGCTCCAGAATAAATTTTTCTACAAAGTCACTAGAATTGTTGTAATAAATCCTTGGAGGTACAAAATTTATATGTAGTTTTAAATAAGAGGAATGAATTCCACCTCGAGGCCCTTTCAACCAACATCTCATCAGGAGAAAAATCGTTGGTAAAAACCAATGATTTTTCTCCCGATGAGATGTTGGTCAAAAGGGCTTTGAGGTTGAATTCATTCCTTTATTTTAAATTGTTGTAATATATATTTAATAGCTATGTGTATATAAACATTTTTGTAGGATCCAATGTTAAGAGGTTAATGCTTTCTGGTTGATGTGATCTCCCAGTTTTCTTGAGATGTTAATCCTTATACTTGGAAGGCTTCTTGTTTCCATTGAGTATCTTCTTAGAACTTAAGAACAAACTCTCTCTTGTCTAATCCATAGTGGTTGATTTCCTTTCTAGTCCCCCTAACTAGGTCTTGTTGTGTCTTAAAGCATATAAACCTTTGGACCCTTAGAGGCTGATATGTCAGCCCTGACAACATAAGGCAAAAGAAGACACACCCTTTTGAAGTTTGCCGAAATATAACATACTAAATAAAACACTTAAAATGCATCATTTAAGCCTTTTAAAAATTGTTAAATGCTTCAGAAGAAAAATTTATTAATATATATATATATTATTATTATTATTATCATTCTAAGTAATAAGGTTGCTTAAAATTATAGTTAAAGGGCTCAATATCAGTGATAGCGCATGTATATTAGTTAAGTGTAGACACGGGGTCAACAGGAGTTGACAATTGCCAGTTTCTCGCTTATGTGTTCGTCAGGTTGAAAGCTATATATATATATATATATATATAAAATAAAGATAGTAGAAGCTAATTGATATTATTTTCATTGTTGATCTTGGATCACTGTTCATTTATCTTTTTACTGTAAACAATAATTCTTTCATCCAAAATTTTTTTTTTTTTAAAGAACTCAAAAGCGAAAATCTCCCAACACCATCTCCCACTTATTACCCCTACTTAAACCTTCAGGAATTGATCTTCTAAAAGGTGTTGGGGTAGTGCGTAAAGGATTAGGGTGGAAAGGCCATCATCGCAGTTGTGGTAGAATGATGTGGAAAAAGAAGAACTCATTCCAAAAGAATGATTAACACAAACCTGGAAACAATAGAATTACAGAATGTCTTGTGTGACGAACTTCCGACCAAATCAGGGAGGAAAATAATAATTAGGGTTTCAGCTTGTGGATACCCACTCCCTTATTAAACAAGCCTTTTATTTTTTTTAACTGATGAAGAGGGAGAGAACTTGATACGGGAGCTTAAAATCAGGATGAATAAAAAAAATTTTAAGGGGGGTAAAAATAAAAATCCAGGGGATGAGTTGCAGATGACAACAGAGGTTCAAAAGAGTTAAATGGGTTAGGGGCAGGATTTTTATCATTATCTTTTTATTTATTTATTTATTATATTTTTTTACTCTTCATGGTCATTAGTCAAGAAGAAGAAAAAAATAAAACAATGTGTTTTCTACAGCAAAATCAACTGAAGCATTTTAAAGCCATTACCAATTTTAAACATGATTTAAAAGAAAACCCTTTTTTTTTCTTTACAGTATTTTTATCTTTATATATTTAATTTTTTTTTTTTTTTTTACAAAATTTTTTTTCTATTTTTTATTTATTTTGTTTTTTCTATTTTTTAATTTTTTTTTACCAAACTTTTTTTTTTTAAATTTTTTTTAATTCTCATATTTTCTGCGTTGAAGGTGTTACTTTAACATTTAACTTAAACAACTCTTCAGACCCAGAGGGTTTTAAAGGCTATAATTGAATCAAAAAGAAATATTTATATATTCATTCATATAATAAAAATAAAAGCCGAATTCATAGGTAAAGTACTCATTAATTTTTGCCAAGGGAAAATGGCTCTCCTAAGACCATCAATTCCATGTCTACATTACCATATATGGTGTCTGAAAAGTTGCTGTGCAAGAGAAAATAATGTATAAATTCAAATATGGGAAACATCCATCATTAAATAAATATTAATAAATAAATAAAATCATTTTATTGACAAAAATTGTATTGTCTGTTTCATAAGGTTTACTGTTTAACACTTAAAATTTCTATATACTTTTTGAACTTTGTACACATGTGCATATATTTATTTTTTAATCAGACATTAACTATATGTCTATTATATACATACATATGAGAGAGAGGGCTGTACCGGTGGAACATTGGTAAAAGCTTGGGCTCTGGAATCGTGTCACACGAGTTCAAATCCCAGTCAAAACCATTACTTTCACTTTAGCAGCCTTGGGCAGATGGGGCTCATTAACTCGAGAGAGCAGATCATCTAGGTGAAGGATAATATCGAATGCAAAAATCCCGGGTAAGAGCACGTAAAAATGGCCTTATGCCAAACTTGGATTGCTGCTTACCAAGTAAATAAAATACATATGAGAGAGAGGGAGGGTGGGCTAATAGTTACTAATCAATGGATAAAAAAAATGTGTGATGTAATTGCCAAAGTAAATATTGCTAAAAATCCTGGGTAGATTTATTTTGGCAGTTAAAATACTCTCCTACAATAAAATGTTTTAAATAAATAAAAAAAAAACATTTTATGGTTCTGTCACTTTTAGGCCACCTTGTATAAATATCTGGTATATTCTTTTTTAACTTGTGATATTTGAAGACCTTTTTTCTTTTTTAAAGTAATCCTTTTGATGTTTATATCTGCATAAATATACATATATTTTATCTACTTCTGCTCAAAACCCTGCCAATGGTTAAACCATACATTGATTTTCTCTAGTTGTGATTGGCCACAATTTACCTGTGCATTGTTTTAATCTGTTGTCTCATTATAGAAGAAAAAATTAATTGAAATAATTTTTTTTTATCATTTATTAAAAAGTATGAAAAAGTGAATTATATTCACTTTATAGATAATAATTTTTAATTGTTTATCTTTTAAAGAGTTTGAAAAGTGGATTGTATTCAATTTATAGACTTTAATAATAATCTCTCGTAAAAATAACCCTCAAAGAGGCTAAAAATTTAACGTAATTAAACATTATTACATAATTAACATAAGTATATAAATAAATGTAATTTTTTTCTTTGGGTGATGAAAGTTATTCATGTTACTATGATGAACCATATATTGATTTTCTCTCATTGTGACCACAATTTACCTGTGCATTGTTTTAATCTGTTGTCTCATTACCCAAAATTAATCTACTAAGATTATCATTGTCTTATTCTTATTAAGTGCACGTTTCATGACATTCTTGATAAGTATTAATTTCTATTTAATTTATTCTTTGCAGCTTTGAATATTCTAGAAGCTTTGAATGCTTAGACAAAAGACTATTTGGGGGAAATTTTCATATTATTATTTTTTTTGTTTTATAAATCTTTTACAAAAATATTCTGAATTCATATAATACACAATAGTGGAGTTTTTTATAATTCTATGTATATTCAACTTTAAATAGCTGTATCTGTATTGAATACTGATTTTTTTTTTGTTTTAATAATTTGATTTTGAATAGAAAAGGAAAATCTAGAAATGCATAGCATGTTTTGATCAAACTAAACAAGTAATTCAATTAGGTTTTGGAATATATGGCATTGTCAGATTTATGCTTAAAAAATATCAAATTCCAAAATGAATCCAATATTATAAATTCTATTATAATGGAAAACTAAAAATTTAAGTTTTACTTCGCCTTTCTCATAGAAATTTCTTGTCATTTTAATGAATCCATAATGTACATTATTTTCCTTGTCTATATTTACCATTGCTAAAGAGACTAGAAATTCCATAAAGAAACTTAAGTGAACTTTAGGGGTTGATATCTTTTAAGAAATAAAAAAATAAGGAATACATTAACAGAAGGGTGTATGGTCTTTTCATCACCAAACTATTCATCATGATCTATTCATCAGTAGACTTTTCATCACATGGTTTTTTTTCATCATGTGGACCATTCCTCTCTTAGAGCCTTTTCATCATTTGGACTAATAATTAGATTTAAGTTCTGTAATGTTTTCTAACATTAAGTTGAAATAAAATGAAATTATTTGGAGAAGTTAGTTTAGACTTTTAAAAATCAAAAATAAATAAAAAAAATTAATTAAAATAATTTGATTTTTATTGTTTATTAAAAAGTTTGAAAAAGTGAATTAGATTCACATTATAGATAATTTTTTATTGTTTATTTTTCAAAAAGTTTGAAAAAGTGGATTGTTATCACTTTATAGATTTTAATAATCTCTTATAAAAATAACCATCAAATTAAAGGGGCTAAAATTTAACTAAATGAAACATTATTACATAATTAACATTAATATATAAATAAATGTAATTTTTTTCTTTGGATGATGAAAGTTATTCATGTGACAATGATGAATTGTCCACATGATGAATAGTCTGATAATGAATCATTGGGTGATGAGATGTCAGTAAACCAACAGAAGAACCTTTAAGTACTTATAAAATCAGCTGATTACTACAACAAAAAAACAAACAAATGAAATAGAAATTTCAGAATGTATTTAAAAATTAGTTACTTTTTTAAAACTCTTTTGGTCCCTAAGAGGCCAATATATCAGCCCCTGACAACATAAAGCATGAGAACACACAAGTATTTTGGCTTTAATATGTTCCTCTCATATAATGACTGAATAACTATTTGGTAATTTTAATAAGTTGGGGTTCAAAGGATTAATCAAAATAGTGTGCTTTTGGGGAAAAGGGACTAATTTTAACCTTTTATCTTATAACTAGACTATAAAAGAATCTATATCTGGGTAAATGGTATAATATATTACATGTGGACTTTGGGTTTGGTATTTTAGTTTTGCTTTGATACAGAAATAGTTTATTGCAATTTCATGCACTGTGAGCATTATTGCTCTGAGGGTAGATTAAGTCAACCTTTTTTTTTAATTCTTATATATAGGAATCTATAAGTAATTACTTCCTTAACCTTTCAGAGTTTTTTTGTGTCTGTTTACATACTTTAAGAATATATCAGGAAATGTTTTCTATTAGAGAAAACTTAATTAGTTATTTATATTGTGACATACTTATGTTTGTGTAAGAATAGCATGCACTTATGTAAACAAGGTAATTCATTTCCTTTCCTAAATCTCTGGCCTTTTGAAAATGGCTTAAATTTCACTCTAGTTTATTTTAAAAACGTTTTATTTTTCTTTATAAGAATTATTCTATAAAGAATTAAATGTTCAGAGAATTTTGGGAATATTTGAGAGAATGTGTTGTACCCAAGGACATCCTGATTGCCTGGAACTGCAAAGAGGCCTACTGATTGGCTGCTACTAAAATTATCAAGGATGTCCTTGTTATTCAATTTAATTGATACCTTATTACTCGGGGTCATTCTGCTTTGCCAGCCCATCACTTCAGGCTTGAATTGGGCCTTCAGTCAATTGGGCCATGCCTAAAGAGACCAGCACTGCAAAGAGACCTACCTGGCTACCAATAAAATAATCAAATATATATTTCTTATATACTCTAATACATGTATTCTGACCCCAGTCACTTTACTTTGCTTGCATATCATAACGTGTCTCTTAATGGCTGTAACTGACTTCTAGACATTTCATGAATGACAGATCACCTGCTACACAGCCTCTACATGTGTTTAACAATAAAAAAATGGTGAAGTATTGTATTATCTGCTTGAGAGCCCATAACTGCTTCAAATGTCCTCTGCCAACATTGCAAGATAAGAATATAAAAAGGTTTAATAAGTGTATACCTGCTTTTGCTCCACCATGGAGATTGCATAATAGTATCTTTAGAAATTTGCAAATAGCCTTTAACTTACTTCCATTTATAAAACCATATAATTTAATGTATGGTATTGCTCTATATCCCCACTCTTGGGTGATGGTATGTATAATGTATGTATCTTCTTAAACCGTTAAGAAGTGGTGCATTGGGTAGTAAATTTTTAAATTTTTTTTACTGTTTCCGTTGCATACTTGTTTTTATGAGAAAGTTGCTAGCCCTATACTCAACCCCCAACCTAGAGGACCTTTTTTGGGCTTTTGTAATTAGTGTTGCTCTTTACCTATATGAGATACTCTCCCGAGTTACTGAGACCCATCTGCCCATGGCAGCTAAAGGTAGAATGTTTTTGACTGGGATTTGAACTCGCATAATACAATTCAATACTCCGAGCTTTTACCAATGTTCCACCTTGTCCCCCCATAATGTATGTATATTTATAGGTATTTATACATATTGGCACCTGTGGGTGTAGATATAGAGAACTACTAAATGTGCATATGCATTGGGGTTAATACACAATGTACAATAAGATGTAAATGTAGTCATGAATTCTATGAACAGTCAGATATCTTATTTCTTAAGGGACAATTTTTGTATCTTTATAGAAATCTATATGATAAAGCCTGAAGGGGTTTCTTTAAGGATGTAAGTTTTTTTTTTGTTTGTTTATTTTATTTCTATCTTTTTGATTTCTCTGGGAAAGAAAATAAACTGCCTTAGAACCAAAACAAAGTAAAAAAAAAAACAAAAACATAGTATATGATAATGGCCTAACTTTTTTTGATTAATTCATGCCTAGCTCCGGAAAAAAGAGTTTTTTTGAATAACCATCAAATATCAATCTGGAATTCACTGTCTGGTTGCAGAATCAACACATTTTTTATAAAAATAATCTTAGGAAGAATCAATTATAACTTAGAAAAGAAAAAAAAAGTGGCTACATCAATGCTCAAAATATTATCAGTTGGCATCAAAAGAGAAAATAGAAGTCATGCATGAAAACCGTTTAAATATTGTATACATCTGGCTGGCCCTTGTGGATAACAAAGAATAAAATAATAAATATAAAGTTCTATCAAGACCATAATGATGCAGATGTATTAAATGTACCATTTAGTAATATTTCGGAGATATAACTACATTTTTAAACTTGGTGTTTTTTCTGTGTCTTTAGTGGTCATTTTGTTATTTTCATTGCTGTTTCAATTGTGAATGTAGATTTTGTTTTTCTTTCAAATTTATATCCATCTTTAATTTCATGTATTTAAATATTGTAGCCTTTCTTAATGTGTGTCCTTTTTTGATTTTAAATAATAAAATATAATTGCTATAGCTCTATATAAATGTGAAGTAGGGCAGAATACCTTATATCCTGAATTTTAATGTGCCAGGTTTTAAACTTGAATAATTTTATTTCGTCTCTACTGATTACATTGAAACCTTATTGTTGATGAGGTATAACTAAAGGATTTAATTGATCGGCTTTCTGTTGGAGATTGTAAAGTCTCAGATTTACATGAGTTATAAAACTAAAGGAATTAATCTTTTTATAGAAATGATATCCAAAATTACATCAAAATTTTATTTTAGGATACCGTGAGCACATTAAGATAATTGTGAAGGGTAAGGAGCAGTCACATTAAAGTCCATCATTAAGCCAAGTATGTGAGCATGCCAAATCCCCTTCCAATTAAGGGTGATAAACTCCTGCAGTCATATTTACTTGATAATAATAATGCTCAACATACTAAGAACACTGCACTGTAAAGCACTTTCTGCTAGACTCTGGCAACCACTCAAAGTCAAATATCCTAAAAAACTTCTATAAAGCTAAAAACCCGAAAGAACTATTTGAAAATACTATTGCAACATAAGGATATAAAAAGATTTAATAAGTATATACCTGTTTTTGCCCCGCCATGGAGATTGCATAATAGTATCTTAAGAAATTTGCAAATAGCCTTTAACTTCCTTCCATTTATAAAACCATATAATTTAATATATGGTATTGCTCTATATCCCCACTCTTGGGTGATGGTATGTATAATGTATGTATCTTCTTAAACCGTTAAGAAGTGGTGCATTGGGTAGTAAATTTTTAAATTTTTTTTACTGTTTCCGTTGCATACTTGTTTTTACGAGAAAGTCGCTAGCCCTATACTCAACCCCCAACCTTGAGGACCTTTTTAATTAAATATCATTATAGTGTAATTTTTTCTTGATTTTCTTAGAAACAAATATTATATTTAGAAGAAAAGAAAAAGGAAATGTCACTTCCAGAACAATGACTAATATCTGAAAAGTTAATGGCCTGTGCCAGATCGGAAGTTACTTATCTATAATTTACCAAGAATTTTTGAGTTGTTATAATGAATCTATTTCCCAAGGGTAGGGGGAAGGAACAAGAATTGTTTTTTTGTTTTTTTTGATCAGGCTTTATGTCTAATCTTAAACTGATCATGTCTACTGATCACTAACTTCATTATTAAAAACTTAACAGAGAATGATTTTCTCGTAGTAACTGAATTTACATATTTAGCCCTTTCGACCCTAAGGGGCCGATATATTGGCCTTAGTAACTAAAGGCAAAAAAGACATGCTGACATTTCGACCCTAAAATGTTTTTGTTATTGGAACGGCTCTCAGTGACTACTTGGTTATAGTACTAATCAGGGTCCAAAGGTGGAAGTTGAAATATTGTTGTGTGTGTATCTTCTCTTGACTTGAGTTACCAGAGCCGATATGTCGGTTCTTTAGGGTCTAAAGGGTTATCCAAGATTACCAGAAATTACAATCTATGGGCCACAATTCTCTTTATTTCTGTTAAGAAGACTAAAGTCTGAAATACAATTGAACCAAGAGGTTTACTTTGGGTTGTTCCAGGTCTTGTTTTGGTTTTAAGACATATCAAACTTTTATGGTCACTTAATGATGATAGCAATCATGTTTGATAAACATTCTTTTATCCACACTTGATTTTTTTTTTTGATAACATATTATGCACTATTTAACCATAGCTAGGGTGAGGGTATTCATAACTTGACCAAGGAATTAATTATTCCAGTTCTATTTTGTTCATTAATTTAATTTGCTGAAAAATATTTAATATATATTTAAAAAAACAAAAAAAAATATATATATATATATATATATATATATATATTGCATTCTGTCTACAAACCTGTTTTGCCATTCACCGCTCATCAAAATGAGCCATTTTGCCAACAAGTTTTCCCCTAGTCTGGATCAAACCATACTGACTAAATATCAGTACAACCTCCTAACCACTGGGCCATTAGTCAAACTATCCTCAGCTGGATCTTTACTATATGTCTTTAGTTGAATAAATCAAACTTTTTGGCTGTTTTAGTTTACATTAGCAATGAAAAAAATACTTCTCTAAACTTTTGCTTTAATAATCTAATAAAAAATGTGTGTTTTTTTTAGTAAATGAATCGAAACCCCATTGTTTCTTCTATCTAGACATGATGGAACACATAATGGTTTTTAGGGCAATATTTAGTCCTTTTAAACTATCTTTTCCTGCCTTCACTATCTTTTCTAGAAATTCAATCTTCTCTCTCCCCCTCTTTGAATCAAAACAAAAAGACAAACAAACCCTAAATGGTTGCTTTAATGGCTTTATTTTTTTCCTTTTTTTAACATTTATGTATGAACAGTCTAGACTGCTGTCTTTGCATTCTGCTTTATGTGAACCTGATCTAATCAGAAACTAGAAATAAATAAATATCTAGGAAATAGATAGCATTCATTTAAAACTGTTAGCAGGAATCTATATTTTGGACTAACATCAAATGATTATTTATTTTTGCTTATTTTTTATGCATAACAAATCAAACTGAATTTTGATCATATAAGTACGTGCTTGTAAGTAAGGGCAGCCATGGTGGAGCATTGGTAAAAGCTCGGGCTCTGGAATCGTATTACGCGAGTTCCAGTTAAAACCATTACATTCATCTTTAGCAACCTCAGGCAGATGGGGCTCGTTAACTCAGGAGAGCAGCTCATCTAAGTGAAGTGTAACACTGAATGCAAAAAGCCCAGGTAAGAGCACGTAAAAATGGCCTTGTGCCAAACTTGGTTTGGTGCTCTACCAAGTAAATATATAAGTACGCGCTTGGCTTAGCCTTTTCTGGAGAGGTCTACTTGGCCTATTGAAGTGTAATTATGGATGCCCCTGGGCATCCATAGTTTCACCCCCCCCCCCTTAATAGGAAGTGATGTTTGATTTGGAGTCAGGTGGTCGATCAGT
>JAUZSX010322648.1:0-11551 GCA_034780655.1 Idiosepius hallami | reverse complement strand
TATTCCCTAGAAAAAAGCATATTCTTAAGCATATTCTTGAAGAATATTTCCAACATATTAAGAGAATATAAAGCATATTTTAAAAAGAATATTGTCACAGCCCTATTAATGAGTTATTCTTTAGAATCATAAATAATACAAATATTTCCTATTTTTGATATACTTTTGTCTTGAGATGGTTCTGGACTAAAAGATGAAATATGCTTTATATAATTTTCTTTTTTAGCATGCTATTTGCTTAATAACCGAGAATCTTTAAAGAATAATATTTATAAAAAACATGTTCATCTTATTTTCATAAAGCTATTTTAAAAGAGCAAGGATAACTTTTTCTTGTTTTATAATATTCATTTTAATGGAATGAAAACAAAACTTAGATTTTTATAAAGAAATTTCTTCTGTATAATAATTACCCAGCCAGTGCTGTAAAAAATGATGGCATAAAATGTTAGTGAAATAATAAAAAACCTAGTAAATTTGTATAAAAGGATATAATAATGATAATAAGTACAAATAATATTTGAATAGCTTAAAAATAAACAAAAATAAATTTAATGTCTTCAGTAGTTGACATGATGCATTAAAAAAAAAAACAAGAAAAAAACCACAAATACACATTGCTCATAAGAAAGGTAATAATAATAATGATGATGGTTTATTTACTTTCAGATTCCATTTTATAAAGGTGAACACATTACATTTGATGTTGTTCCTGAAAAGATTACTTTCCTGGTAGAACATAAATCCATTCATTTACCGGTAAGTGGTATTTTTAAAAAAATCAATCTTTACCGATTTATTCAGCTAGTTCAAATCCCAGCTCTGTCATAAATGACTATAAATGGCTATCGAAACAAGAAAACCTAATCCTTTCTAATTCATGTTGTAGATGTTTTATTTATTTTTTTTTTAATTCTGTGACAGTTTTTATTTCTCTCAATCTTAACATATTGTTTAACATTAAACCTGTTTCAACAAATGATATATGTGTATTTATGTGGATTTTTATTTTTATTTTCTAGAAAGAATTTCAAGTTGCTGGGTTTTCAGTCAGTGGATTAGTTGTTGATTCACCCAAGGTAATGTTTTTTTTTTATCTATTATTATTATTATTATAGTCCAGGTAAAAAATGGCATCACCATATTAACAAAAGTCCAAGTGGGATGTTATATTAACTTGGTGAGCAGCATCAACCAAGTTTGGCACAAAGCCATTAAAGTCCAAGTGACATATATTTTTATTAACATGCAGAACCTTATTTAGAGGCACCTCTAAACCCAGTAAAGTTCAATTCTCTTTGGGTGCAAGGCCAACGCCATTTTTTCCTGGACTATTATTATTATTATTAATATTACTGTCATTGTTATACATATATGCAAAGTTACCTGGACATATGATTATTGCTGGTTATCCTCTAAATCTGTATGCTAATATCTATAAATACACATACATACATTATACAAATCAGAACCCGAGGGTGTGGAAATAGAGCAATACTTTATTGCCTGCTGAAGGATTTTTTTCTTTTTTTGAAGCAAAACTGTTGTTTGCATAGAAATTATTTTTGTTTTTATGCATTTTTAAAAAAATAGTTTGCTTATTTTAGTGATTATACTTTTATAATTTCTATATATTCTCATTCATTCTTATAAGTAAAAAATTGATTTTTTTATTCTAGGGTCATGGTATTGCTGGTGCTAAAATTTTTGTTGGTGGCAAACAAATGGCTATTACTGACCATGATGGTTCATACCATCTTGAGAATATGAAGACTGGAAAGTACAATATTCAGGTTGTGTCAGATAAAATATTCTTTGAAGAAGTGTCTCTGAAAATAACACCAAATACTCCACAATTGCCTGACCTTGTAGCATCCAGGTGAGTTGAATCAATAGCATTATATCTTGGTGGTTCATATTTTTTTTTATTGCCAAGATACCTTGAGATACTAATATGATTAATTCCATAACTGCTGTCATATCTAAAAAAAACCCCCAAAAACGCATATCAAAGCAATAAAAACCAAAACATATCTCTATAAATAAATATATAACATCATATTTCTAAATGTCTCATCTTCTATAATAATACTAGAAGTATTGCCAGGCGCAGGACTGTCACTTGTGGAAAGCCTATTATCTTGGAAGATACTCAATACTTTATAATTTTATACTATACTATATCTATTTCTAACCCTTTTTCATGCTAAATTCATTTATACTGTTTTTTTTATACTAAATTTATCTTTAAGCTTTTTTTATACTAAATTCTAATGTTTTTCTTTTCTTGTTCTTCTTGTTAACAAAGTCTATTAAATAGAAATATTGTACCATAAATATGAAAATTTTAGTGGTCTGAATAATTTTTTCATATAACTATTATAGTTTTTTCTGATAAGCTCTATGTAAAAAGTCTGTTTTTTTTTCTGACTGTTTTTTTGGTTTAATAGAGAAGTTACATTTAATTTTTTTTATAATTATTTTTATTATTTGAACAACACTTGTTAAAAAAAACAACTTTTTTTTCAAAAATGCTTCTCCATTATTTATTTCTAATTAAAAAATGATTCTTCGTATCTTGTCTGTTTTTTAAAAAAAATTGTTTAAGCAACAACCTCAACTCCTATATTGTTGAAATAATTTATACGGTCAAGTCGCATTAGAGATACCAGTTCCTGTCAGATCTCTGAAGTTAAGCAATGTCGAGCCTGGTCAGTAGTTAAATGGGTGACCATTTAAGAATACGAGATTTTACAGTTCAATTTCTTATTTTCTTTGGCTTGATTTAGCCATGCACAGTGCTCGTAAACTGGAAATTTGAAACAAGATGTGGAACCCAATCAAACACCACGTTTTGACTTTTATATGTATAGTGATTGTCTGAAAATATCTATTCTTCCTACATATATATTATCTATCACAAAATTTATTCACAAGCCATAATATATGTATGTAAGTATATGTATAAATATATTTAATATTGTCAATACTTTTTTTCTATTAGATTCAGTGTTTGTGGCAAAGTGCTTATCGATGAAATACCCAAAAGCTTAGATCGGACTGCTCTCCAAAGAAAAGTGAATGTACTTAATGAAGGACACACTATAAAAGTGATGGTACTTGATACAGATATGCAAGGAGAATTTTGTGCTGCATTCAAGCCTGGAAAATATGTCTTCCAGGTATGTAGATCTCACTCTGATGATTTATTTTTTTCTTATTCAATTTTAGTCAATACTTTTTAAGCAATAGTATTTAGGTAATAGATGTATGAGGGTTGTAACTAAAGTAATGCCTCTTATTTTTTTTCAAATTTCACCTGAATGGATCAGAGGGTTTTGCAAATTGGATTTTTATGATGACTGAACTCTTGCACTCATCACCTGAAAGTTGTATCCCTCTGTTGTTGAAATTGATGGTGTGAGACTCTAAGACATCAACCCCTGCCATGGATGTGTGTCAAAAGCAGAGATTATTCCTTGAATTTATCTATGCAGAAAATATTGAGCCAATCAACATTTACAGGCGCTTGTTGAACACTTATGAAACTAATGCAGCACAGTTAGATGGGTTCATCAATTTCTGAGTGTCAACAGATCTGAGTTTTTGCCGGGTTGGAGCTAGTTTGATGCAGTTTGTTAGATGTTTGATTAGTTTTCTTGGCAGAGTATGCATTCTGGTGGGTTTTCTCCTTTCAATAGAAATGAGTGAGTGATATTTGTGTGCCTTGTTCTTATTCTTGCTATAATTACCTCTTCTTTACAGGTTACTTTTGATATTTTTTAGTAGCTATATATATATATATATTTAGAATAAATGTTTTTATTTTCATTTTATTTTTTTTAGGTTATGCTTACACCTCAAGAATTAAAAGCTGGTTTGTACTTGTCCCCAGAAGCCCAGCTTGTGACTGTCTCTAACAAACCAGTTATGGATGTGATCTTCAATCAATTCCGAGCAAAAATAACTGGATTTGTTTCTTGTATAGGTAAGTCCTGCTCTGGCCTTGAAATGATTTATATCCATAGAAGAAAAATTCTTTTTTTTTCAAAATCTTTTTATCATTAAGTGTCTCTCTGCTTCCATTTTTTATTTTAAAAGTTATTAAAATTTAGGTTTAAATAGTTTTAACACATTAAAATGTTATAAAATAGTTTATGTATAATTACAGTTACAATGTATATTTAATATTTATTGATTTACAATAATAGTAAAATAAATTTTCAAAAACATTTTAGAGAAGTGATATTAATGTTTTACTTAAATATTTCTATTTTCTCAAAATTTATTTTGATTAAAGGTACTGTAGCTTTCATTTCAATTATACTTAGCCTAATAGAAACATTATATAAAAATATTTAATGTCCAATTTTATGAGATACAAAAACTCTCATCCTGATGCACAATTTGTGTATTTAACTAATAAGTAAATTATTTTGCTTGCTTATCCCTCTGGAAAAATAGATGTTAAAATAATAATCTACTTGAGATTATCTTTGTTGAGAGTATGTTTATTTTATTCAAATTTAAAGTCAAGCCTTATATCTCCTCACATATATTCTAAAAATACGTTGCATAGTTGATTAAATGTGAAGTGATTTAATGCTCTATTCCACATAATTTTGGAGACTATTAATACTTATATCCTCCTCTTATAGAATGCTTTTTAACATTAACACTTTGCTTTTATGATCCTCCTGTCATGCAGGAGATATATCAATGTATATGTACATTTGCATGAGGTATACCAATGCATATATACATTTTATTATTATTTTAGAATTTAGTCTTCAAGTATAAGCAAAACTGTAGGGTCTGACATTTTAAGTATTATTTTATATTTGATTAACTCCCTTGAACGATTGTGATAGTGATTTTATTTTATAGATTGAATTTATGTATTATATTGAAAAAAGTTTTCTGTTCAACAGTGAACATTGCTCATATTGTTAAAACTGAAACTAAGTATCAAATATCTGTTGATGGTAAATGTTCTGGGGTAGTTAACACTCCTATTTATAACACAATATGCACATTGCCCGGCTTTATGTAAGCTAGCTATTTCGGCATCTGGAGGAGAGAATGCGTATGCAGCTTAGCCACTCGTATAATAATTGAATTCTTATTCTTCATGATTGTAAACCTGTATTTAGGGACACAACAATAACATACTTCCATAGCTCAATCTATATGATAGAAACATTTTTCTATTGAGAAATCTTAAAGTAAAAGCTTTTTAAGTTGATTTTTTGAGTATTTCTAATAAAATCTTTGGATGTTTTCTCTGATTATGTATTTTAACAGTTTTCTTGGTTTCTTCTTTTTGCATCTTGACATTTAAATGTCTTAGATTCTACTGGCCTAAATATTTGTTCTGGATCATTTCAACATTTTTTTAAAAAGTGGCAAAGGTCTTAAAAATGTTTTTTGTTTATTTTTAGAGAATTGTGGTACTCTTGGACTTTCGCTTGACCCTATCAATATGATAGGGGAGGATAAAAAAGTAATCATGGTAAGTGTCCTTTCAAATATCAATGTTTTTTATTCAAAATCCTATGAAAAAGGCCTCATGATTTATGTTTCAATATTTGAGACTATTCTCATTTTTATTATAGTTTATTTATTTTTGAGGTGAGCTTTCTTAATTCAGGAATTTATTATTCAGAATTTCATTATAGAACAAAACTCAAATATTTTGAATTTTTTTTTTTTTCAAAGGTTTTTTTTTTTTTATTAAAAGAAACATATTTTCCCCTCTTTCATAGATAATTAAGAATTAAAGAAATAATTGAACATTTTTTAATTTTTATCTTTTTATCTTCCTTTAGCTGAAGGATTCTCCAAAAAAAGCAAGTTTTGAATTTGATAACATTCTGCCAGGCAAATACAAAGGTCAGTATCAAATAGATTTGTGCTTTTAACACAAACAAGGAATCATATTCCTATAGTTTATGTATAAGAATATTTTTCTGTAATCTTGATATTTCTATGTATACAGTGTACTCAAAAAGTCAGTGTGCATTTTGATTATCTGATTTGTTTTAGAATAAACATACTGCAGCTATATTTTCAAGTACAAAAGTTGTGATTCTGATTTTTGCTGGTTCATAAATTAAGGAACATTCACTGTTCTTCAGAATAAAATGACATTTTATAAAGTTTCAGAAAACTATAGTACACAGCAACTTTTTAAATACTCTATATAAATTCCTAAGTCACATTATTGAAGATAATTTACTACAAAACTCTTCTGGATTATTTTCATTTGACTCGCATGCAACTTCTTAAGGCAGTACTATTATTACAAAACTATGATGTTTTTTTTATTTAGATGAAACAAACAAAAATTTAAGATAAGTATCTTAGCCCAAAATATTAATGATTTGATTATTAAAATTATTAGGATTGTGAAAAGGATTCATTGGATATGCTTATTTTGATATGATAGACTTAATAATGCTTTTGGTTAGTTTACATCTATAGGTATCACATTGTCTTTTTTATCTGAAATTAATTTTCTTTGATTGCTTTTTAGTGACTCCCCTACAAGACAATTGGTGCTGGAAAGAAAAATCAAAAGAAGTTGAAATTACTGACAAAGATATTATGAATTTAGAATTTACTCAAACAGGTTATATCCTTAAATGTGGACTATCTCATGAAATCACTTTGGTAAGTAGTATCTTACAATTTTTACCTATCCAATACTTGAGAGAGACAAAACTGTTTAAACCTTTGTGAATTAGACAAAAACTATAAAACCAATTATTAAATGAATAACAACCAAACCATCTATATTACACAGAAACCTAGGACAGAACCAATCAAATCAACAGACATAAACAAAATACCACACTGGCATTAAATGACCCTAAAGAGATTGATATGTCATAAAACCTGAAATCAATAAATCAATCTTATAATAAATACATCTCATTCTATTTCATTGTTTATGTATTCTGTTTCTGTAGTTGAGAATATTTGCCTTTGTGTGTGTGTGTGTGTGTAATTTTGTTTTCTTGGTCTCCTTTCTGTAATGTATGAATGATACCAATATACGTGTATGTCATTGTTTTAGAATTTTGCCCATGAGAACAAGCAAGGAAGTGTTGGTTCATTTGCTTTGAAGAAGGGCACCAATAGGTTTTGTCTTTCCCAACCAGGGGTCTATCGGCTAACTACTGATTCTTGTCACAGATTTGAAAAAGATGTCTATACATATGACACGTAAGTAATAATAATTCATCTTTATTTTACATAAAATTGGAAATACTGTTTGGTATCTTAACTGAAAAGTTTCCTTTCACTCTAATATTAAATTTTTGCAGCCAAATAAATTTTTTTTGAAGTATTGGAATGTGCAAATAGCAAAACTTAGGTAACAAGTAAATTACTATAGTTATTCTTAACCCATTTAGTTATGGTAAATCATATCTTTTTACTGATAGATTTTATTTAAATAATTTACATAAAAATATTTTTATTGTTTCACATATTCTGGAGGTGGTTTAGTGTAGTTTTAAAATCTTAGTTTTTCCGAGTAAACCATATTTTATTGCCATAGAACAATGAATCAAATAGTTTTTGTGTATTTTGACTTTCAGTTTATCTTGCTTTTTTTCTCATTTTGAAAATTTTCTTTTTAGTTCAAATCCTGTTGTACTGAGTCTGACAGCTGTTAAACACAAAGTTACTGGTGTTATAAACACTGAAGTTCCAGCTAAAAACCTCTTGATATCAATCAAGTAAGAATAATAATTTTTAATTTTTTTTCAATAATAATCCTCTTTTCTTATGGTTTTATAAATTCACACTAAATGCTCTACTTGATATGTCACTAGATACATTTGTGCTTATATTCTGATATGGTAATTTCAAACTTGTGTCTAACTTGTCTCACTTAGAGCATTTATCAACCCTAGTTTTTCAAGGCACAATTATGTACTTATTTTATCTCCATGTTTTGAAGTAGAATTTTTGATTATAATGAACACACTTCACTTTCATTATTTTCATTTGACAATTCATAAAGGTTTATTTCTCATTCAGGTGTTTTAAAAAAATGTGAAGAAGGTTGTCTCAAATGTAAATTCAGTATTTCTTAATGTGACAAAATTATGGATCGCTATCCCCCGAGGCTTTTTTGGGGCTGAAAAAACCCAAAATGATACTTATTACCCCCATAACTTTTGATTCATGAATTAGATTTTTCTGAAACTTGGCCAAAATGTGGAGGGAAATGTCTGGTTCGCATCCTAGGGCTTTTTTGGGACTAAAAACACCCCTTTTGGGGCCTATTTAACATTTCTGTCCAAAACATCATTATGTATGTCTTTTTTATACTCCATTCACTGTGCACTCATGGGGGACCATGCAAGCTTTACTTGTTTTCTTTGCTTCTTGCAGATCTCCTTCAATGAAATCACCTATCACTCTTGAGCCAGAACCAGAATCAAAACCTGTTGATCCGTCAGAGAAATCCAAAGAGAATGTTGACCCAGAACCAGTTGTAAAGGAGCAGAAATATTATTTCTCATACTGGGCAAAGTAAGTTTATCACATTATGATATTAAATTATCTTTCTTACAAGAGAAAAGAAACACTTTTAAAAATAAATCTTCATCCCAAATCATTCTATTTAAATTTTCATTAAACATTACGTTTATTACCTTGAATTTTATTTAAAATTCCCTTGGCCAGCGATTTAAAAAAGATCCAATATGTTTCCTTTGTGCTAGATAATTATTTTGACTCTTAAAAGAACATTTGAAATTTTTCAAATCTTATTAGGTTTTTTGCTGAATATTCTCCTCTGAAAATAGATTATGTACCAGATTGGTCATCCTATATACCATTTAACATTGAATAATTAATGAATTGCATTTGGAGGTTTTCAAATAAAAAAATGTTTAATAATCTATATAAATTTTCTAAAAGTATTTGACCTGGTACCAGAGGCTTGCCACTAAGGTAAAACAGGAAGCCTATTTTTTGGAAATGTAGCACTGTACATATGCGGATTTTAGTGGTCTGAATCATTGTGCAGTCTAAATGCTCACTTTTGTATTCATTTTGATTTGTGTTTTTTGTCAAGAAAGTGCTCCTCTAGTCCTATTAACCCATATATCAAATTTCAAGTGTTTAGATCTAAAGTTAGCATTGTAGTTTGGTAAAGACCACAAAAGTGAAATCTTTTAACTTTGACCCCTTACTAACTAAATTTCTAGCTGAAAGCAGATAAAAAGTGTGAATACTGTTTAAGTAAAAATTTCAAGTCAGAGGACAAAAAATTGACAGAGGAGTTTGCTAAAGATTGATAGTACTTTCATACACACAGACAGACAATTTCACTTTTATAGATATATATATATATATTTTATTTCATTAACCAAAATATTTTTTTGTAAAATTGATCTGTAAAAGCTTTATTTCAATTCAACTATTTTAAAAATTTTTCTACAAACTTGACCTCTCTTAAAAATTTAAGATGCAAAATCTCTACCCTTTATACAGTTTTATATGCTAACTTATTGTTGATGTACTAGTAGTATATTCATGAAGTCAAACTAGCTACAATTATTATCATCAAATGTTTATAAGAGCCTTTTGCAATTGTTATAATTTTATTCAATAAATATTTTATTTGTTTTCATCAATTTTTTATTTTTTCAATTATGGTTTATTTTTTTATTTTTATTTTTTATTCATAAGTTTTTTTTTTATTCAGAACTGGGAAATGTGATAGAATGAAATCCTGAATATCTTTCTTATTAATAAAGTAGATTTTTAGTATATTTCCATCTGTCCGTGTGTAGGTTATGTCCAAAGATTTAATTTTCCAGTGAATTTAGAATCTCAATATTCGAATTTGCTTTGATATTTGTTCCGTTTTTAGTGTTTGGCTTGAGTTGAATTTAATAAAACTTCACATATATGTATTGGGAACCAAGCTTTCCCAGTTGATAAAAAAATAATTGGAAATAATTGACCCTTACCCACACCTTTTGGCATATGTATTTTTGTTTTGTTTGTTGCCATCTTTGATTATGAATGAGCAATATGGTTGAAATTTTGCTTACAGACACGTTTCAATAATGAATGTAAAATAGCCAAAGAATTTATATAATTAAATTAATTTTAAGCTGATTTTAAAGAGTGAGCATTAAATTAGTGTCCAGTTTCCACTTGATCCTCGATTTTTGATAAAATGTTTATGTATTATTTTAGATTCTTGATATTTGCAGAAATTCAAATTACTCTATTTTTAAGATTTGGTATTATCGTTGATGCCCAAACCTCCAAAAATTGTCTCAGATTATGTGAGAGACATTTGTAATTGCCACAACTACCATGAGGATATCTTTAGAATATTGCAATTCAATTTTCTATCTATGAAATAATCTTCAGCGTATATAAAAAAAATAATACCAAAATAAATCCATGTCCTTAGTAAAAAAAAAGTGTTACGTATTGAAGTCATTTACAAGAAAACACAAAATTCAAAATAGCTGATAAAAACATAATAATTTTCTTTATAAATTATAGGGCTCACACAGGCTAAAAAGGCTTTGAATTTTGAGCTTTGTCTTGAAAAAACCTAATTTCTATTATTACCTATGAAAGGCTTAAAAAATTTCATTTTTTATGACAGTAAATGTTAGTGTTGAAATATTAAAAATAAAATCGAAATAAATATATTTCTATGAAATCTCAAAGTATTGTTTATTGCTGACACAAGAGTTATGCCCCTTTATTATAAAACTACCCATTGTTATTCATATACTTTACAGATGCAGCTGAAATAAAATAAAGAGATAAATAAAAGTGACTTTTCTTGTTGTCAATAACTAAGTTTTTTGGTTTATTATGTCATTGATTATATATATATATATATATATATATATATATTTTAAATTCTAACTGGAGAGGCCTTAAAAAATTCTTGATAATGGACATTGAAAATTTGTATGAACCCTGAATTAGTCCCCTACCAAAAAAATACTTTGAATACTTTTTTAAAATTGAATTTAATTTAAACTAGGAAATAAATAATAAATAGCATGACTTCTACGTATTGCATCAGGGATGTTATAAAATTCCAGCATTTTTATTTTTGGTCTGATTAAGTTAATAATTAAACTAAAAGATACCTCAAACATTTTTTTTTAATACAGAAGTAATGAAAAACTTGAAATTAAGGTCATATCAGAAGAACTGTTATTTTCACCAAACCAAGTTGATGTCACAGTCCATGGAGGTGAGTTTATATTAACATTCATAGTTAAATAGAATTCTGCTAGAAATGCCTTAAAAAATTCTATGGATCCTCTCATTCTTTAAAGTTATGCATTACAGAATGGTTTTATTATTCTTACAAATTCTTTTTCATAAGGAAAATAATAATAAGTATCTGGAGTATATATATATTTTTTTTGCATTATATAGTTTCTGACTAACCAGTGGACTCTAGTTTGGTATATATGATATTTACTTGGTGAGCACACCCAAGTTTGGCACAAGGCCATTTTTACGTGCTCTTACCCGGGCTTTA
>JAUZSX010322638.1:0-11552 GCA_034780655.1 Idiosepius hallami | reverse complement strand
TATGTATATAGCATATGTATTATAAATGTATGTTGTGTTCACGAATTTGGTGCAGATATTTCCAAACTGGGAGTTGGATTACTCATTTTTCTGAATTCTAAGGATCAATATATGATGTCCATTTGCTTAATTCTGGTTCACCTCTACTGCACTCACCGCTTTTTGCCCCATTCACTTCGCTTTCGTATGTGTGTGTGGTCAATCTATGAGTCAATGTCCGTTGGTTGGGATTTGGCACGCGATACGGTGATTTATATTAGGGACAAAAACAGCAGGCGTATGTCAGTCAACATTTCTGGATTGGAATGGAGACAATGGTAAAGAAAGATAGATAGATAGATAGATAGATAGATAGATAGAGAGAGAGGGGGAGAGATAGAGAAAGAAAAAGAGATAGAGAGAGTGTGTGAGAGAGAGAGATAGAAAGAGAACGAGTGTGTGTGTGTGTGTGTGTGGGAGAGAGTTTGTGTGTCAGAGAGAAAGAGAGAGAGAGAAAGAGAAATAGAGAGAGAGAGAGAAAAAGAAAGAGAAAGAGAGGGAGAGAGAGAAAGAGGTACAAATATAGGAATGTGTCAAGGAAAATGGGAGAAGACGAAAAAGGGAAAGAAATGGACAGTAGATAATAATGAAAATATTGATAATAATAATAATGATAATGATAATAGTAATAATAATAATAATAATGATAATAATTATAATAACAACTATGATGATAATAATGATATGATATGATAGTAAAAACTCATCATAATTGATAATATAATAAAAAAGAAGGAAAATAATGATTATAATAGACAGAAAAAGAAGGTAAGATGAAGATAAGAGTAAGACAAAGAAGACAAAGACGAAGAACAAAGACAAAATGGAAAAAGAAGAAGAAAAAAAGAGCAGAGGGGGAAAAGAAGAAGAAGACGAAGACGACGAAGAAGAAGAGTATGAAAATAAGATAAGAGAAATGTCGAATAATAATAATAAATAATAATCAATGAGACAGTAGAAGAAAAAGAAGAGGAATTAAGAAGAATGGAGGGGAAGTGGAGAAGAAGAATATAAGAAAAAGGTGACGACGAAGGAGACGAAGAAGAAGAGGGAAAATGAATAAGACAGAAGAAGAAGACGAAGAAAAAGAATGGAGGAGAAGAGAAAGAATGAAGAAGACGTGAGTGAATAAGTTAAGACCAGCCTACGGTGATCTATAAAAACGGTCATCAGAGCTGGATTAAACAATGGATGAAGTGGATGGCTCTGAGTATTCATCTGTGTTCAATGCTGAAAACTGTTTTAATGAACTCTACCTAGTTTACTTGTTTTACAGTTGTTGGCTGTTTCTTTTTGCTTGGTTCTTTTTATAATTAATTTTATATTTTTTGTACAGTCCAGTCTCTCTCAAAAATGAGAGAACGTTGTTTGTTGTAATGTTTTTAGAAAATCTAATAACCGTGCCAAGTTTCGTTGCTCTATTTTCTATGAGAAGTGGATCAGGCATATAATATTTGAACACCTCTTGGACTCGAATCCATTGCATTCACCTCCAGCTACCTGGCTCATTAACATCGGAGGACAAAGATAAAACTGATTCCAAAAACCCAGGTGGATAATACCCGTCAATCTCGAAAGGGAAGAGATGACACTAGTTAAGAATTAAGGTAAGGTTACAAGCAATACTACATTATATAATAATTTTGCATCATCATCATCATCGGCAGTCACTCGTAGTTAAGTATGACAGTCCTTCGTCTTGGTTCCCATGGGCCCTTTCTGAAGGACGCCTATGCGTGATGTCTTTTAACGTTGGGAGGCTGGATGAACCTGCAGCCACCACACGGTCCGTTAGCAGAGGAGGGCCTGGTTTCAATGGCATTGGGAACCACGATGACTCGAGGTCATCCTATGTTGCAGCCTCCGCTTTCAGTGCTGTTGTGTTATTGTTGTCATCATCCGTTACATCCGCTTTTGATGTCTTTTTACTATTATTATTATTATTAAATATATGACAATATACTTTTCTTAGAGAATATGCTTTTCACTTCTCTAGTTATGGTACCCGTCAACCCAATGAGAGTAATTCATCTAGGTGAAGGGCGAAACTTTACTAAACATTACTTTACTAAATCCCAGGGATAAAATGATCACAAAAACCTGACCTTGTGCCTACTTTAGATTGGTGCTCGACCTAGTAAAAATAACCTCTCGTAGCCGTAGTAATTTACATATTTTTCGTCTATGAATATAATTGTTTGTAATGTAAAAGGAAAATATTCAGAAATATTCAGAAAAATGTTGAGAAAGACGTTTTCCATTGCTAAGTAACCATAAATTTGACAGTTTTTCAAAACCACGTTTATCCATGTATATCTTAACTAAACAGCGCAAATCTAATAATAGAGCGTGTCTAAGAATATCTAATCACACTTGAAATGTATTTTTCCTTTAATCTGTCTTTCTTTTTGAATTTGTAATTCTGAACGCTATACTTTACTTCTCAGTGTGAGTACATTTTTGGAGATACACTGTACAAACCCAAATGATCACGTTTTTAAAAATCTAAACCAACGTCATTAGAAATTCAAAAACCCGACCACCTTGGCAACCTTTTTAGTCCCAAATCTCTTCTAAAATTCCGAGCGTTCATGTTGGTCTGTGCTTTACGTAAAACACCCAATGCTTATTGATTAAACTAGACATGTGTTACGATCGATACGCGAGCGAAGGAAAATGGTTGGTTATGTGTAGGTCGTTTGTGAATCAATTTATTATGTTCTGTTTGGCTTTAGTTCTTTTTATTTTTCTTATAATTGTTATTGTCAGTGATTGGGTAATGAGGCCGTTCAGGCTTCTTTGTCAAATTCCGGGATGTAATATGAAAAATATTAGTTTCACGGATACATAAAAATATGGTCAATTTAAAAAAAAAAAGAATCGTTGTAAAACAGATCTCTGTCTGTGTATATGTCCAAAACTATTCAAATTACATTAGATGACGGAAAATTTGTGTACCAATTTATGTAAAATGACTTTTAAAAATTATCGAAGGAGATGAGATTACACTAGATAAGAATAAAGGACTGGTTATAAGCAATATTACATTATATAAAAAATTTTATCCCCATCTTCAGTGCCGTGCTTAGCCCAGATAAAAAATGCGCCTTACGTCCCCTTTACCCTAAAAAAAACAAGTTGCACCCGCCAACATAGTGAACCCTTCGACTATGTATATATATATATATAGGCAGAAAGAGAGATCGGTTGATAGATGTATATTTCAAGCGTGATAATGATTTTCTATCTAATCTTAAGAATTAATTATTTTGGTAATTTTTTGCATAAAGAAGGATCGGTGAAGCCAAAGAGTCTCGCAGCCCCTAGGGATCTTGCAGCCCCCCCACATTTGCGGGGTTTGTGGGGGCCATTGGAGCGGCCCATATCATCTTGGTAGTTTTTGTTGTTTTATCACTACGTTTTGACCAACTTCCCATTTGAAAGGCCTCCTTTATGGTTTTATGTTTCGGATTTCTTGCCTCTGTCCGTCTTCAAGTTATTGATCGCAACCTTGGATAGGAATGATGAGTTTGGTGCCTGAATCTCTAGAAATCACTGTCTTTTTTAGCTGTTGTCTATAGCACCACGATCTTAGACCAAGTAAACCTCTGGTCGGCTTGTTTAGAAATTGAAAACGCCATTTACTAACAAGTACTTTTTATTATCAATATCTTATCATTCTTTTTTTATTTTATTATCATTTTTATTTAATTATTATTTAACTATCATTATTTTATTAATATTTTTATTTTATTATTATTTTATTTTATTGTTATTTCTATTTTTTTTAAACAGACAATACAATTTTTACCAATAAAAAGTTATTCTTATTTACAATAAAACAGTTTAATGCTAGAAATACCCTCCATTGACATTAGGAAATTATTTTCTACTTTGCACACCAACTTTTCACACACAATTTACAGAGTGTCTAAAAAGGTTAAATGCACTTAGGGTATATAGAAATTCAAATAAACTAATAAACAGTACATTTTATTCTAAAGCGTTTAGACAATAGAATTTTTACCAATAAAAAAGTTTTATTTATTTATAGCAACACAGCTTATTGCAAATGAAGAGCTGGAAATGTCCTCCATCGGCTTTACGACATTATTTTCTACTGTACACTAGTTTTCCCCACATCCTGTACATACAAGTTGTCCAAATAATTTACTGTGTACAATGAGTATAGAAATTTAAATAAAATAATAAACAGTAAATTTTATTCTGAAACATTTAGTCAATACAATAAAAAGGTTTAATTCCTTTACAGTAACAGAGCTTACCTTATAGGAAATAAATGTTTGAAATATCCTCGATTGGCATTGACATTATTTTCTAATGCACACCATTTTTTTCCGACACTGTCTTCATACAGGGTGCCCAAACAGTTTCTGCGCACAATGGGTATATAGAAATTTAAATAAACTAACAGGAAGTGCTGAAAATGTCCCCCGTTGACATTAAGACATTATTTTTTTTTTACTGCCCATCAACTTTTCGGACCCCCTGTATTTTTTAGGGCAACCTGCAAATCCATTAAATGAAGCCATTCTATTTTTTTTTCTTATTTTTTTATCTTTTTTATTTTCTTTTCTTTTTGAAGAAGGTTAGGGTAATGTCCGTAAACATATGTATCGGCTGATGACTCTCCAAACAAGAACGGCCATCATTGAATCGTCCAGTCAATCATTTAAAATTACACTCCATTCCCTTCTCTTTGTTATTTGCCTTTTTGTTATTGCTTTCTTTATGTGATTGCACTTGGCTGGTGTGTTTGACAGTGAGCAATGAACCTATTCTTCCATTCGCTATTTCTAGTTAGAAATATGGAATAAGTATTCACCAGCAGTTTATTCAAATTGACGTCTTTGATGTAACTAATGTCAATCCTAAACTCACTCATACACACACATACACACATACACATAGAAGATATAAAGGATAAAACATACAGGAACACCACGTCTATCTTTTATAATATCGTCTGAAAATATATTTTCTTCCTACATGTATATATATATGCCTTTATATATATATCACTCATACACAAACGCATACAATCACTTATAATATGGTAGATATGACATACAGGAACATGATGGCTTATGTTTTATAATATTGTCTGAATATATCTTTTCTTTCTGTTTCTTTATATATGTATATATATTTATATATAAATATATGACATAAATATATATATATATATATATATTTATATATATATATATATATGTCTGTGTATATATGTGTGAGAGGTCATGTCATGTGCTAATGGTACCATATAACCTAGTAATACCTACCGCATGGTCGGGGCATCAGCGATTAAACTTGTTCCCCACTAACTTTGTTTGGTGACGAGGGGAGGCTAGTCTCCCTGAAAGATTAAGAACAAAACTTTTCAAAGGGCGGATGAACCCCTTTTGGGGGTCAACGGCCAACAAGTACAGTGTACTCAGACGTACTGGCATAGCCTTTTCTCTGACGCCCGTTCAAACAAGAGAAACACTTGGTGAATGCAACGACTTGGCAGAAATCCGAACTATGAGTCATTTTTTCACGTCGGCTCACGAACGCTCTGCATGTCCCCCGCACTGGTGTCATCTGATGTGATTAGACCTTAAATACCGCCACTCCTACAGGAGGTGCAGGATAGGTGGGAGACGAACCAACGACAAAACTTATCAAATGGCGTCCAGATATAGTTATCAATTGTTGATCATAAGATGGCATAGTGTGATCTCCATAGCATTGTCGTTAACGAGAGAAGCTTGCCAATACAATGTATGTATATATACTCATACATACAGTGTATAAGTATATACATACATGAATATATATACGCCTATTCATATATGCTTCTATATGTGTATCTATCTATCCCACTCTCTATACACGTGCACCCACACCCCAAAAAACACACCTACACACATGAATAGTTCTTTAAAAGAATAGCATTCATGTCAATATATGGATAAATTGATCAAATTAATCTCGAATGCGGTAGTTTGTGAAAATCAGTTATAGAAGATAATTTTTTCATAAAGGTGTTATTGGTGTTGTTGAGAAGGAAGACCTCTCCTTAAATGTTCGGCCTTGGATTAGTCTACTTGTTCTTATAGTTTCAGAAACACCTTTCCTCTCCAGTTCGGCCTTGGATCAGTTTTCCTGTTGTTATAGTGTTTTAGCAATCTCAGAGTATTTTGAATCCTCACTCTAGAAAGTAACTCTAATTTGGGAGAGAGAAAGTCTTTCAGTTCGAACGCTTAATGCCTTCGACTGGATATACCACGAACCACCATTCAGCCAAGTACAGCATCTGGTATTTCTAATAGGCACTTTTTTTTATTGAACTTTGGTGATCAGAGGGGAACCAATGTCACGAGCATGACTTGAAATTGCTGTTAATGTTCTAACTAAATGTTGCAATTGTTGTAACAAAAGTTGTTGTGGTTCTTGTTATTGCTATCAATGTTGTTCTATCAGCTTTTGTTGTTGCTGCTGCCTTTGTTTTTGTTGTTGCGCTTGCTTCCGATGTTGCTTCCCTTTGTTTTGTTGTTATTATTGCTGCTGTTGCTGCTACACGCATTTGCTTTTGTTTTTACTGTTTTTTTTTTTTTTGGTTGGCTGCGTAGAGCCCCAAGACTCGACGATTGATGCTTCGAAATAATAGCGTAATTGGGTCTGAACTATTTCTCGAGGAAAACAGAGATAAACAGTCATCGGAAAATAACAATATTAAGAACTTGACAAAATGTAAAGATGAAAAGTCTGCGTCTGCTGGTTTTTCAGTCTGTTTTTTTTTAATTTATTTATTTTTTATTTTTACTTTTTTTTAAAAAACTTTTTGTTAGCTAAAAGAAAAGGATGAGCAGCGGGATTAGAAAAAAAAACTCCTCTTTCTTCTTCTTCTTTTTTATCTTCTTCTTCTTCGTCTTCTTCATTCTTATTCCTCTACCTCTTGTCCACCTTCTTTTTCTCCTTCTCTTTCTCTTTTTACTACTACTACTACTACTACTACTACTACTACTACTACTATTACTACTACTACTACTACTACTACTACTGCTGCTACTACTACTACTACTACTACCACTTATTATTATTATTATTATTATTATTATTTTATATTATCTATATTATTATTATTATCATTATTGTCATTATCATTTCTATTATTATCATTAGATATAGCACATATCACCAAGCGCTTGCGCACCAAGCAACCAGCTTTTATGGAATCTCAACAAGTCTCTTCTGGGATCAAGAAGCTTCTGCGGATTATTATTATTACTATTTTTTATTATTATTATTAGTAGTAGTAGTAGTATTAATTTTTCTATTTCTTTTTTTTTCCTTTTTCTAATCCTCAATTGTTTTACCACCGACTTCTTGTCCTTTTCATTATTTTTTTCCTTTTCTTTTTTCCTGATTTTTTTCTTCTTTTCCTGTTTACTTTTAAACTTCCTCTCTTCTTTCTTTTTTTCTTCTTCCTCCTTCTCTTCTTCTTCTTCTTCTTCTTTTTCGTCTTTTTCTTCTAATTCTTCTTTCCATTTTTCTTACTCTTCATCATCATCTTCATCATCATCATCACCACCACCACCACCACCACCATCATCATTATTATCATCATCATCATCACCATCACCCCCCACCATCATCATCCTCCTCCTCCTCATCATCATCATCATCATCAATTTTACGTTGGTATTTGCATTCTACCTCTCTTTCTTCGTTATTTTATTTCCTTTTTCTTCTTTTCAGTCTTCAATCTTCTACTACTCGTTCTTTTTCTCTTTTCCTTCATTTTCTTCTGTTCTTTATTTATTACAAACAAAACACAATTTGCTAAAAGATGTAGGCAATCTTTTGACAGAATAAGGCCAGACTTGATTATATATTCGAGCGCTCAGAAAAAGCCAAGGGGAGATAACAGTAACGAACGCACCGGAAGCCAGTGGATCAATATGGTAAATTGAAGACTTTGGCATGAACCGATAATAAAATAGATAGATTGTAAGTAAATAGATATATAAATAAAACAAAGCAACAAACATTGATCACATTTCAAAATGCAGAGAAGTAGAATATATAAAACCGAAATATATACATACATGTGACCACATAGAGATCCTAGCAATATTTCACAAGTTGATAACAGCAGTAGGAGCAATAGCAGAAATAACAACAAAGTACGATCAAATCAAGTTGGCCACACCAGTTGCCGTAAGATAAACCAAAGTTAAGCAACGTAGATCCTGTTCAGTACTAAGATGGGTGATCACTTATGACTATCAGGTCCTGTGCGAGGCTTGTCGGAAGTTTATAGTATGATCAATCGAACTCGTAAAGCATTCGAACTGAAAACACCTTTCTTTTTCCCCAAACACCTGCCTCACACCGACCGACCGACAATGCTAAAGAAACATCGATTCGAGTTACTCCCTTGAGTGAAGACTGGGAATCTCAGTTTAATCTGAGATTTCGAAAAATTTATAACTAAAACTATTCCAGGCCCAAACAGGAGAGGAGAGGTCTTCATGCTCAACAACAACAACAAAAACAAAAAACAACAACATCATCAACAACAACAACAACAACAATAATAATAATAATAATAATAAAAATGGTCGTCATTCAGCACTGAAATTTTTGATGTTGTTAGATATGGCAACACATTCAACATTGTTTAGAAATTTGGAGCCATCCGTGTATATATGTGTCTAGTTTTCTTATTGCTCTTATATGTTATGTAGGTTATAAGTTAAGCGATGTGAACCGAAACGGCCCCCTAATCATCAATCGACTAGAATGATTCAATTCTGTTTGCCAAAATACAACTCTTCTGTTGGGTTTCCAGCGACATAGGACTAAAAGGAAATGAACAAGTTGATTCAGCTGCTCATAGATCATAAAAAAATGAACACTAGCAAAACAAAAATATTTCATACTGACAACAGATCCCAATTTTTCTTTCATGATATTTTTGGATGATGCTAATATGGTGCAACGGTAAGCCAACTTTGGGAGGAGAAATAAACCTATTTCATCTGAGATACTTGAATTACTTAATATTGTTGAATTACCAATCATAACTGTAATAAGTAATTCTACAATCTCAGAAAAAGATAAATTTTAAAATTCATAGTTTTATTCTCAAATGTGTACTTTACTCAAGGCTTAGACGTCGGAAGATATTACTTTTCTGAACCTAAACATTTTAAATTCAATTACAAATTTGAAAAGGCATATATTTTTTGGTGAAATCTTAATATATTTATTGAAGTAAAAGTAAGAGAAAAATATCTAAAATACAAAAACTTAAGCTGGTAAAGTACTCCCGGCTCTTTAGAATATGAAGAAGAAAAAAAAGAGAGAGGGAGAGAGAGAGAGAAAGAAAGACAGAGACAGAGAAAGAGAGAGAGAGAAAGAATAAAGAAACAAAAGCTAACGAAAAGTAATATTTATTAAATCTTTATAAAATCATTGGTTTTAGCACCGGATTTTTGAAACTTATTGAAGAGACCTTGTATGTTATCTTTGTATAGACTAAGTTTTTACTTAGTGACCTTTTTTTTTAAATAAATGCGTAAGTGAGAAGGGATTTTGTTGTGATTTTTTGTAACACCTGTATGTACACATTTACAAATATGACTTTCAGTGTCGCACTCAGCCACTTAGTGGCCCCGACACAGAATGCACCTTGCGACTCCTTTACTCTAAAAAAAGGTAACTTAAACATCTACAACATACTATAGGCTTCGATCAAAATCTATATATACATATACATAAAAATATATATAGATTTAGAGACAGACAGAGAGATGGGTTGGTAAATGTATATTTCCATATATAAGCATGGCAATGATTTTATTTATTTAATTTATCATTTTGGTAAATTTTGCACTACAAAAGGTCTGTGAAACCAAGGAGACTTGCGGTTGCCAGGGAGCCTACGCCCCCTCACACTTGCGGGTTCTGTGGGGGCGCTGAGCACGGCCCTGATGACTTTATATTATATGTGTAAGTACGTTTGCCCATTGAATACTTTAGTTTAAACGGCATATTGTCATCTATGGCAGATGGGGCTCGTTAACTCGGGAGAGCAGCTCATCTAGGTTAAAGGTAACACTGAATATAAAAATATATGAGCACGTAAAATGGCCTTATGCCAAACTTGGTTGGTGCTCACCAAGTAAATATAATATCGACATTTATGGCCATGTTAGTAAGTGAGCGTATGTCTTCAGCTTATAGATTATTTGAAAAATAGAGTTCGTACTAATGCATACTTACAGGTCTCTACAGACAAATTTGATTTTAGTTGACCTTTGATTACTAAATATTTCTATTTACTAGCCAAATAGAAAAGTTACTAGTGAAACCATGTAATACTATTTCACTGTTAAGAATAAACCAATAATTTAAGTGAAGTTATTTTAAATTTTTAAATTATGATACAGATATAATTTATAGGAGGAAATTCAGCATGTCTGGTTATAAGGTTATCCCAATTCTATTAGATTTTTTTTTTGAAACTTCAAAAATAAAAACAACTACAAATTTTGGGAAATGATACCATGTGATCAATTTCATTTTAGTTTTAGAGATACTTCTTTAAAAAGCCTTGTTTAAAAAAGAAAGAAGTATATTCTATTAACCTTTTATTGTTTAAATAATTGTCTTTGCTTGTTTTATTTTAAGAAAATATATGTTAAAAATAATTTTACATTCACTAATGGGAGATTTGTCCATGGAAAAAAAAAACAGCCTAAAAAAGAAAAGCAATTTTTTTATCTTTAGTCGCCAACTGGAAAAATCACTCGCAAATGCGAGTGGTTTATTCGTAATGTAGAGCCATGAGTTAGCTAGAAAGTTTTGGGTATATTAATTCCTTTCTCCAAGGGTGTTTTTGAAAGTTTGGAAGGTCTGTAACTGATCAATGCGATTCTATTTATGATCTATCATTCAACTACCACCGGTCTAAACCATTGCTTATGATAGGCTAAAGCCAGCCGGACGTTTGTAAATAAAACTACCAGGATTTTACTTAATCAAAACACTTAATTCGGACGTGTAACGCTAGGAATTGACACGGTCTATGAGTTGAAAACAAGATGAAAGAAAAAAAGTAAGAGAAAAGAAAATGTGAGGATATTTATTAAGTTTATAAAATAAGATTATTATAGATCAGATTTTATACATAATATCGATTTTAAATAGAGTCTGCTTGCTTGCCAATCACTTTAAATCGATAATCACCAATAAATATGATGAGAAATAAGACATTTTTGAAAGCAACAATGTTTTTAGCTTTTCAGACATATTTTGTAGTTTGAAACTTTAAAATTCACCAAACAGTCGCCATTTTAACTTTAATGTGCTTTTAGGAATCATTTTCTATTAACATTTTTAGTTTTTAAAAATCTAATGAACTGAATATATGTAGATAATTTAGGCAGCGATGGCGGAGCATTGGTAAAAGCTTGGACTCAGGAATCATATTATATATA
>JAUZSX010322617.1:0-11553 GCA_034780655.1 Idiosepius hallami | reverse complement strand
GTAATAGTTTTGACTGGGATTTGAACTCGCGTAATACGATTCTAGAGCCCGAGCTTTTACCAATGCTCCACCGTCGCAGTCCTAACTAAAGAGGATATATTTACTTGGTCGAATGCAAACCCAAGTAAGGTACAAGGCCAGTTTTACGTGCTCATTATATTCCTGGGATTTTTGTCATTAGTATTGCCCTTGACCAAGTTGACGAGTCTCATCAACCCTGGACTTTGGAATCAGTGTTATCCTTAATTCTCGGCAGGTTTATATTTACTTCATCCACCACCAACATAAGTTAGACGCAAGGCCATTTTAGGTTCTAACTATAATTTAGGGATTTTGTAATCAGTGTTGCCCTTCACCTAGATGAGATGCTCTTCCTAGTTAACGAGTCCCATCTGCCCCAGACAGCTAAAGGTAGATACAATGGTTTTGACTGAGAAATTGAACTAGTGTAATACGATTTCAGAGTCTAAGATCTGACAAATGCTCTATCCAAATGGAGCTACTAGGATTCGAACTCGCCTATTATGATTCTAAAGTCCGACTGTCTATAATCTTTTTCTGGGGGACTTTCCTTGGAGAAAGAGGAGAATAAGAAAAAGAAGAGGACGAAGAAGTTAAAGACGAAAAGTAGTAGTACAGAGTGTCCTAAAAGTTACTATGTACTACGGGTATATATGAAATTAAATAAATTTATAAATAATAAACCTTATGAGCATTTACTTTATTGCGGAGTTTTGTCCTCGTCTTGGTAGTTTTATGATGTTTTTCTCTCTACGTTTCGGTCAAGTTCACCACAGGCGGTCTTCAGGTGATTAACCACCACCGGATGGGAACGCTGAGTCTTGTAACCATATCTTAGTAATCACTATTATCCTTATTTGTTGCCTATCGAACCACGTTTTTGACTAAGTCCTCAACAAAGTTGATACTCAGATTATGAAGCCTTATTTTCAAAAAATAAAAACACGGTTAAAAATTCAGGACGGACATAACTGAGAAGAACAAGTAATTGGATTTATAACATCAAAAGATTCAACCTTGGTCACTATTCAGATCCGTGGCGCAGTGGAGTTGCAGTCTCTTTGGCTCCAGGCGAAAGTTGTGAGAAGATTGCGGTTTCAATTTCGACCGAAACCAGTCAGAGGCTTACTTAGTCAAAAACGTGTTATCATATACGGGTTATGCAGAACGACCTAGCAAAATTTAATGATAATGATAATAAGAATAATACGATATAAGAAAATATGATAATAATAATAAGATAAGAAAATATAAGAATAAGAACGAGAATAAAAACTAGAATAAGAATAATCAAACGTAAAACATCATGTAACGCCCACCTCAACAAATCCTATCCCCAGTAAAAAAAACAAAAACAAAAACAAAAACAAAAAAAAAAAAAACGAGCCAAAATAATGACTAACTTTTACAATGGTTTTTCTTTCTAAGAATAGGCCTTTATTGTCACCAGAATTAAATAGCTCTAAATGAAACAAACATAGCCAGATCCGCGGGAATTATGAAAGTACAGAAAAAAAAAATAATGGATTGAGTTTGAGAAATTAGTTATTTAAATTATTTAAATGAAGGAGTGGTCTAATTGCCAACGTCGATTACCTTGGGAGTGGTTAGAAAATCGTACCTCTATGAGTTCCTGGGGGCTGGAGTTGGGGAGACGGTTAATTCTTAGCCTGGGACAATGACACATCCTCTTGATCCTTATCGACTCTGCCGGCCAATTTCCTGGAAAGTCAAGTAATGTCTAATCGAGACATTCGTGAACTGTTTGCCAAGTGAGGCTTTACGACGCACCCCACTCCATCACCATCACCACTACCACCATCACCATCATCGACGTTGTTGTCGTTACGAACACCAACATCACCATTGCCACTAACATCACCGCCACCACTACAATCATCGTCACTAAAAGTATCTCCAATACCACCACCTTCCATCACCATCACGGTCACCACTTGCGTCGCAACCGCAGCCGTCACGACGGTGGCCATCACGGTCGCCTCCATCTCCAGCATCGAGCCCAACCCAATCCAACCGAACCCTCACTCTCCCTGCCTTTACTTCTTCCGTGAGTGTATACTTTTTTCGTGCCCGACCCTCGTCCCCGGAACCCGATTACTTTACCTCCTCCCTCTTTCGGCTTTTGTTCCTCCGCTTCGTCTCGTGGTCGCTCGGCCGTCAATTGAATTGTTTTCCTAATTAATCAACTCGAACCTTTGATCATCGAAGTGATTAAGCATCTGTTCGATTTGTTCGATCAAATTTATCTCGGACGGCCAAAGACGGAGCAAAGACGGACAACCGTTACGGAACTGGACGGTCGCCAAACATGGATAAGCCTTCCTGATTTGGGAAGGATTGGAGTCCACCACAATCAGCACCACCAGCACCACTGGCAGCAGCACCACCAAAAACAACAACAACCAATCACTATCAACTCTAACATCACCACCCCACCCCACCATTCACCATTTCAAATTTAACAAACTAGTCAAGAACCACTAACACCCACCATCACTATCAACACCACCATTACCAACACCTGCATCATCAACATTAACACTATTACCTTCATGATTGACATTACCACAATTACCACGACTAACATCATTATCACCACTACCCTTCCCTCCTCACCCCTAAATGATCAACATTACATGGAAGTTTCAAAATTCAACTTATTTGAAATAGCAGAAAAATTACATTTGCTTGTCAGAATTTATTAGATAAGCCTTGATTATTACCTTAATTCCTACCATTTAGACTTTCATTCTCATTGTAGATTTTATCTTCACGGCCTTTCGACCGATATGATATTTATTGGTCGAGTACCAACCCAAGTTAGCCACAAGGCCATTTTTACGTACTGTTTTATGGCCTTATAATGACTGATTAAAGCTGATTTTTCTGCTTCGAGGAAAGGTTCCCGAAATTTTCACATGAAAATTTCGGTGTTCGAGTAATAACCGAGGAAAACCAATTAACATATTAATCAAAAATTTGTGAGAATAAATTTGATGATGAGAGTAGAAGTCTGAATAATAAAATCTGGTTTCGAAGACGTATCTTTATAGATAAACACTTTGTAGAAAAAAAAATCTGTTTTTATAGCAGATCTTTTTTTAACCCATTAAGCCCTAAAAGTTCGATACACCCGCCTTGGTGATCTAAGACAAAATAGACATGCTGATATATATAAGCTTTATTGTGGTCATCTGTATCAATGAAGTCTAATATGATCTAAAGCAAAGCAACTTAACTTACGGTTTAAGATGTCAAGCAACGATTCGTAATTCACAGGTTAGTTATCCACTGGTCATGACACAAAAACCACGGCGTTATTTATAAACAGATCTGCAACGCTTCTGTCCCCCCCCCAGCGACCTGCTATCTATAATATTTGGGCGTAACTACTTTGCATTTATATTACACTATCTTTTCAAACTCTATGCGTGACCGGAGCCTATAGAAGACCACGATCGCCATCTTGGACCTTTTTTTTCCTTATCTTTCAACCTGTTGCCGTGATAGATTCTCGGCAGTTCGCGAGGTAAATACTCCCTGTGTTCCTCACATCCTCTAATAGACTAATTGGTAATTTTGCCAAGTCAGGGTCCAGAGGTTAAAAAGAGTTTTAAAAAATTCGATGACGCATTCTTTAGAGAGAAACATTTTGTAGAAAATCCTTTTTGCCCGGACATTTTAAAATAAAAATGGATGCAATCTAATGTTTTAATCAAGACCTGGTTTTGAGTGCTTAAGGCATATCGAATATATATCTCATCATGGCCATGGCTATATTAAAGGATTTTAATGCTGTATGAGATCAAACACAAAGTTAATTTTCAAATTGCATAATCGACAGAGAATGTCATTGGCCTCCTCTTTCCATTTTTAACAGCTAAATGCTACACGTAGAAGATGTGCCGCAAGTGATCTCTGCATATTGGCTTAAGTATGTACAGTAGTCAGCTACGGGTATTTACTACACATTATGATGTGCAGGCCATCAAACACAAAGTTTATTTTCAAATTGCATAATCGACAGAGAGTGTCATTGGCCTCCTCTTTCCATTTTTAACAGCTAAATGCTACACGTAGTAGATGTGCCGCAAGTGATCTCTGCATATTGGCTTAAGTATATCCAGTAGTCAGCTACGGGTATTTACCACACATTATGATGTGCAGGCCAAGCGGGGTGACCAGTGTCAGAATGCATCTATTCATTGGCGGTCACTTGTGGTCGAGTATGACTGTCTTGCATCTTGGTTCTGTGGATCCTTCCGGGATGACACCTTTGTGTAATGTCTTTTAACGTGGGGAGACTGTCACACCTGCAGTCATCACACAAATGACCTTGTTCCAATGGCATGGATAACCACGACGACGGGAGGCCATTCTTTTTTGCAGTCTCTATCCACCTTCAGTGCCGTTGTGTCATTGTAGACATCATCTGCCACATCCACCGTTGAGGCCTTGCACTATTTAACCCATATCTGGAGGGAAGATAGGGCTTCACACCTTACCCAAGGGTATTAGCCGACATTTTAACGTAGACAGAACAACTTGGATTCGAACCCACGTTGTACTGTTCCGAAGTCCAATTGTCTATTCACTGGGCAACGTCGACTGCCATGCATGTATTAGAGTGTATAACAAAGACATCGTTGAGAATTTCATTGGCAATCAGGCGGACCCTTTTGGAATGCTGGGCCCTCTGCCATGGCCCGATAGCTTAGTCTGCCTTTGCACAGGATGATCTAAAAATATGGATGAATGTTTAAGTAATCTATCTATCTATCTATCTATCTATCTATCTATCTATCTATCTATCTATCTCTCTCTCTCTATATATATTTATATATATATATAAAAGTCAAATTTCAAGAAAAATAAATCATTTTCAAACACGAAGTGTTCTTAAAAAAATGTCTTTCCTTTTAACAAGTGTTATTCAAATAATAGAAATTAATTATAAAGAAATTAAATGTAACTTCTCTATTAAAAAAATAAGAAAAAAACGAACTGCTTGTTTATACGTAGGGCTCTTCAGAAATAAAACTATAATAGTTATATAAAAAACGATTCAGACTACTAAAATTTGTATACGTATGGTACAGTATTTCTATTCTATTCTCATAGATTAACTATCCTAGAGAAAAGCATTAGAAAGTAATTTAGAATAAAAAAAAAGATTCAGAAATAAATTTAGTAAAAAAACAAAAAAAAAATTGGTCCGAAAAAGGATTAGAAATGAATTTAGTATAGTATAAACTTTAGTATAAAAAAGACATTGAATTTCTTCCTAGATAATAGGGTTTCCTAATTATCTTAGCGACAAGTCTCCGGCGCCGGGCAATACTTTTAGTATATTATAATATTAAGTAAGGTGTCTTTCAACCCGAATATTTAAGTGACAATTTTTTTTCTGGAAGAAAGAAATCCCCGTTAAGTAATCTATCTATCTAAATACATATAAAAGTTAAATTGTTGTGTTTGATTCGAATTACCGGTTTACGTTTATGTTTGAAAGAACAACAGACAGTTCGCAGTTTTATTGTAAATTCTCTTCTGTGTTAAGTTTAATGTTGGAGGAATAGAAGAGAGTAGATCAGTTCTGATGGTGTACAGTTGAAGTGGGAAATGTTAGATTTTCTTAGGCCTTCTTAGAGATAACGACAAAATCTCGAACGACAAAAACGATTTTCTTCCTTCGCTGATGCGTCGTCCTTGCTACCTACCCAGATCTCACGGACACAATCAACCCCTCCCTGTCTCAATCTCTTTGCTCCCGGTTGATATATTTGGGGAGTGGACAACACAGTTTTCTCGCCTCGCCGTCCAAATCAGACAGATTGTGAGATTATGTTGACTGATAGATCGATAGTGCCGTCTCTGGCATGAAATTACACTGTAACATTAGAGTAACGATCTAATTGTATCCGTCATTGTCGAAAACACTTATTGATTAAGATAAGTAGGAGTATTCTACACTGGGGGAGGAGGAGGATGATGGTGAGGATAACGAGGAGGAGACAGGGAGAAGAATGGTTAGGGAATTTTTCTTAGCAGTTTGCTTGTGTTAGACGCGTCTAAAATTTTTGTTACTTTGTACCCTCCTTATTAGGCTGCGTTTTCAACTTTAAAAAAATCACTTTAATCACAAGCAGCGAATATAGTTTTTGGAAAAAAATTGAGTATAAAGTCACAAGAAGATCTTTCAGTAATAGCGAATTTGGTTGCATCATTCAGTTCGATATTTCAATCACAATTTGGATGCTGAAATTATGGTTAGCTTTGTTTAAGATTTGGCGAAATAGCTTTCTATTTACTGCGACAATATTGTGTGTGTTTGTGTGTATGTGTATCGGTATACTAACCCATGCAGGTTTAGCCGGCTCAGCCACTGAACACACACGATTCAGTGTTGAATCTCATGGGAAATTGAACTTCACAAGCGGTCCCCAGCCTGTCTAACCAAAGACTAAGGTTACATCACCCCAGTGGTTTAACTGCGCCCCAGAGGCTAACCTGAGTATTTCCCGTCTCGGTGCAAGATACAGTCCCTAGTATTCTAAAATGGTCACCCATCCACCTACTGATCAGGCTCGACGTTGCTTAACTTCGGTGATCTGACGGGAACCGGTGTCTCCAATGCCACTTGACCGAACCGTGGACAATATTGACAGCAATCAATGATGGTTTTGTTAAAAAATTATGTAGTGATGATTAGGGCTGTGATAATATGCTTTTAATAAAATCATATTATCACAGCCCTAATACATTCTTGTCGTAAACTAGCTTTTTTGCGATTTCACCATTTCTTTTAATTCTGTACTTATTAGTACTGCTGTGATAATATGCTTTTATTAAAGATTATTTTTTCAAAGATTTTACTATTTTGCGATTTTACCGTTTTTAATTCTTTACTTGTCGTAGAGCTGAGGCAATATACTTTTATTAAAGACATTTTTTTGTAACTGGGATATTTTGCAATTTCACTGTTTCCTTCAATTCTGTACTTATTACTAGGGCTATGACAATATGCTTTTATTAAATAATATCTTCCTGTTTGGCAGGATGTAATCTTATACAAAAAACTACAGGCATTTCTTCTTTTCACCAGAGTTTTAACTCAAAAGTGAATAAAGCACACCGTTACAGAAATTTGAACTCGGACCTTACTATTCAAAATACAAGTTTTTTCGGTCCGCCTAGTGGAGTTCAACTTAAGCTGGTCATGTGATGTGGCTATGATTACTTGATATGCTGACCGATTTTGGCTGTGCGGTCTGTGTAAATTCATTTTGTTCTTGATCAAATCGGAATAATTTCCGAGAATAATCGTCCCAGCTCAACCCTGACATCAAAATCAATATATTTTAATCAAAGCTCGTCCAGATATTTCCATTCTTTAGGGAACAGACCCGACACATTTAAGCTACACCCCTTCACCACCCCGTCTAACACTTCGAAAAACACCCTTAAGCGCTAGCGATTTTACTTCACCCAACTTTTCATTAGACAAACCACATATATTTGTTGATTCGTTGAATTAGTCCCCGCTATTAATTTTGGCAGTATGGAACAGCTTAATCCGCAGATAATTGACCTTAACCCTAACCCCTTAGTGAATTGCTTCGAACCGGAACAGTTTTTAAGAAAGACAACTTAGGAATATATTTAGGTTGAATTCGCTAGGGAAGTAACTATTTTAGAATAAAGAGAGTTGATTATTGACTACGAAATGATTTATTTAAAATCTAGAGAAACAATTCAAAGATACGTCGGGTTAGATTATTATAATACTTCAAAACTAATGGAGTGGGGTCTTATTGTTAAAATAGCAATCTCCGTCGCTTTTCTTGGGTGTGTTTACTAGAGGTCTAAACTTTGTTGTTGATGTCACACGGTAAAAACCAGCACGTTTGAATCTTACAATGAACAATGAAACTCATTTTTTGCATTTTTTTCACATGATATCATCATTTGATATGCAAAAATACTTTTAGAATTATTGCGTTGTTAACAGATATAAATATTGATGTATGAGGATCATTACAAAAATAACGCCTCCTATTTTTGTAATCCGCTCGAATGGACCACGGAGAGATTGAAAATTGCATTTTTTAACTAAATTTATTCATTCAAGACATGAAAGTTTCATATTTCGGTTATTATGGATATCCACACCCTTGTGGGCTAATATCTATAAACACCTATACATATACACATATATGCATTATACATATTATATATACCAATGTATTCACGTTTAGCTGCCTGGGGCTGATGGGGCTCGTTAACTCGGGAGAGCAACTCATCAAGGCGAAGGGTAACAGCGAATACAAAAACCTGGGGCAAGGGCATGTAAAAATGGCCCTGGGCCAAACTTGGGTTGGTGCCCACCAAGTAAATATAATATACATTTTACATATAAGCATTTGATAGTGTGGATAAAGATACCCATATTTCTGTTGCAGATATTGATGGCGGTAAACTTTAAGAAAGCAACCCCTGTAATTGGCGTGTGTCAGAAGAATAGATGCGTCATTGAATTCATTCGTGCAGAAAATCTGATCTGATCAAAATTAACCGGCACCTGTTAAATGGTTACGAAGCCAAAAAAAATATCATCTCGGTGAGTAGATGTGTTCGTCGATTTCAGAGTGTTAACAAAGAGACGAGGGAAAAGCCTACTCTAGACACAGAATGGATCACATCGTTGATCGCTTAAAAAAGTACATTAATATATTATATTTACATGGTTAAGCACGAACCCAAGTTTGGCACAAGGCCACTTTTACGTGCTCTTACCGGGTCTTTTTACATTCAGTGTTACTCTTCACCTATATGAGCTGCTCTTCCAAATTAACGAGCCCCATCTGCCCGAGGCAGCTAACGGTGAATGTAATGGTTTTTACTGAGATTTGAACTCGCTTAATACGATTTCAAAGCCCGTGCTTTTACCAATGCTCTACCGTCACTGCCCAGTGCATTACTATATATATACATTGATTAAGAATAATAAAAAAATGATTGATTAAAATAGAAAGTAATGACACATTTTTAATAATATAAGACAAAACCTTGTCATTAAATTCCATCTAATTTTTCGTTTTCAGATATTGATATATATCGCACGTATAAGACCGTAACTCATCGATTGAAAAACCTTACTTCTTCTAATAGACGGTTTATAATGCATTGTTCCACAGCGAAACACATGAAACTATCATTTCCTATTGAAGACGAAAATAATAAAGAAAAACCTGTTATTCGCTCCGATGATGGAAAACGATGAAACTAAATCATTTTCTAGATTGATGAATTGTAACGGTGTAGACAATCACGAGTCGACTGGCTTGCTTCATAGATTATTGGTCAGCTTCTTCGTGGTAATAATTGCGCCGATTGTGAGAGTCTCATAACAATGTGGTTTATCACAATGAATGAAACTCTAGCAATCTTCGGTAAGAATTTAATTTACTTCAAATCAGGGAATAATCAGAATTATATCCGCTTGAACAGGAATTAGATAATATATCCCCCACACTTCCTCTTTCAAACTTTTCTATGCCTTTGGGAATTAATATAAAATGAGATATTAGATACCTACATACAAAAGTCTCTTCAAAAGTTTTGACTGAAATTTTTTTATTCTGTCCTTATGGATCAGGGAGGGATTGTTATTTTCATTGTTATGCATTCATGACCGAAAAGTTTCATCTCTTTGTCACAGGCATTGACAGTTTGAGACTCTTTGAGTGGGACAAAAGCACAAAATGCGTCATTGAATTCCCCCAGAAAAAAATCAAACTAATCAAATTTCACCAGCGCCTGTTAAACGTTTACGCAGCCTTTATAGTTGAAACTTTAAGAAACAGATGACATTATTTTTAGAATGACTCTTAAAGAATTAAGAGTGCTGTTGTGACCAAAAAATGGGAAAGATAAATAGAAAAATACAACTGCCCACCAAAAAAGAATAGAAGTACGAGAAAAAATGACAAGAAACACCCCCCCAAAGCAATCAAAAACACACCGATCTCTCTCAATAAAGCCCTACATACCTGAAATCTTTTAATACGTTCTCACACCCTCTTACATAATACGGTCAAGTCGGGTTGGAAACACAGGTTCCCGTCAGATCACCGAAGCTAACCAACATCGAGCCTGGTCAGTAATTAGATGGGTGACCATTTAAGAATACGAGTGTTTACAGTTGAATTTCTTGTTTTATTCTGCTCGATCTAGCCACGCGCAGTGCTCATAAACCGAAAATTCGAAACCGGATGTAGAACCCAATCAAACACAACGATTTGACTTTCTATTTATCTATATATATCTACATATGATAATATGTAGATATATATAGATAAATAGAAAGAAGGGCAGCGACGGTGGATCATTGGTAGAATCTCGGGCTGTGAAATCGTGTTACGCGAGTTCAAATCCCAGTAAAAAACCATTACTTTCACTTTAGCTGTCTCGGGCAGATGGGGCTCGTTAGCTTGGGAGAGCAGTTCATCTAGGAGAAGGGTAACACCGAATATATAAAGCCCAGGTAAGAGCACGTAAAATGGCCTCGTGCCAAACTTGAGGGTCTCACCAATTAAATATCATGTCTCTATCTATCTATCTATCTATCTATCTATCTGTCTGTCTATCTATCTATCTCTTTATCTATTTATATATCTATCTGTCTGTCTCTATCTATCTATCTATCTATCTATCTATCTATCTCTTTATCTATTCATCTATCTATCTGTCTGTCTCTCTATCTATCTATCTATCTCTTTATCTATCTATCTGTCTGTCTATCTATCTATCTCCATCTATTTATCTATCTATCTGTCTGTCTGTCTCTCTCTCTCTGAAACTGAAATGGATAGATAGAGAGATAGACAGATAGATAGATAGATAGATAGATAGATAGTTAGATAAACTGATATGGATAGATAGATAGATAGATAGACAACCTGAAATGGATAGATAGATAGACAACCTAAAATGGATAGATAGATAGATAGATAGATAGATAGATAGATAGACAACCTGAAAGGATAGATAGAGAGATAGATAGATAGATAGAGAGATAGATAGATAGATTGTTCGTGCCTATTAAAATAAATCTATTTTCAATCCCTCTGGACAGACCGAGATTCTAATGACTTGTTGTGACTGGTTTTTCCCTTCTTTCTTTTGCCCTTGGCTCAACTTGTAATTCGTTTAAATTACCGACAATGCTCCGGGAAAAAACTTTCTTTTCCTCTGAAACACTGAAAGGCATTTTTACTGGATAACCTCGATTCATTTTCGCATTAAAATCCCTTGGAATCGATCGTGTGTGCATGCAAGGCTATGGTAAGGTCAAGTGGCATTGGATACACCGGTTCCTGTCAGATCACCGAAGTTAAGCAACGTCAAGCCTGGTCAGTAGTTAGATGGGTGGCCATTTAAGAATACCAGGTACTGTATCTTGCGCCGGGACGGGAAATACCCAGGTTAGTGTCTGGGGGCGCAGTTAAA
>JAUZSX010322606.1:0-11555 GCA_034780655.1 Idiosepius hallami | reverse complement strand
CATCACGCTCTGATAACAAACTCAAATTAAAAAAGTACTAAAATTAAAAAAGTTGGTATAATAATATATAGATTATTCATAACATTGTTTTTAATTTCATTTTATTGAAATTTAAATTTCTATTTATTTATACATACAGTGAGAGAGAGATCCATTTTTTCTGGAAAAAAGCCATATTATTAAAAACTAGGAAAAAAATATTTACAAAATTAACAAATTATTGTTAAATTGAAGAACAAATTTTAAAAAATACAAAAATCCACAGGGTGTCTGAAAGGTTGGTGTGCAGTAGAAAACAATGTTGTTATGCCAATAGAGGATATTTCCAGCATTTGCTGGATAAACTTTTATACAGTTAATGATTTTATTGGTAAAAATTGTATTTTCTAAATGTTTTATAATAAAATTTACTGTTCATTAGTTAGTTTTAATTTCTTTATACCCATAGTGCACAGTAACTTTTCAGACACCCTATATGCCATTTGTAAATAATTAAAACCATTTTCTTGATTAAAAATTCCATTGTCTTTATATCTATATACTTATAAAAAAGTATTAGAAATGAGTATAAAAATGCATTAACAGCTTTCTTTCTTATATGTTAGGCTTTTCTAATTGCCATAGTGGCAAGTCCCTGGTACCCTAGCAAAGCTGGACAATACTTTTATAATAAAATTTTATAATAAATCTTACTGTTTATTACTTCCTTTAAATCTCTATATACCCAGAGTGCACTGTAACTTTTTGGACACCCTGTAATTGTTCTTGTTTGAAAGCAAAGCCCACATGATTTCTGATCTAATACCTGACATAAGCCTCTCTTTAATTCAGGACATATAATAAATAGAAGAGAGGCAACAATCAGCACTTCTTTGATTAAACTTCCTTTATCAAATTTAGCAAAAATGAAGGAAATCAAAGCAGTTCCGTATAGACATGGCAATCAACTTTAAAATGGAAAAATCAAGTTCGAAATCGAACAATCGACTTGTTTATTTCCTATTTTGAAGTTGATTGTACATTGTTGTATATCTTCACCCTCGAGTGCTAATATTATATTTACTTGGTCAGCGCCGACCCAAGTTTGGCACAAGGCCATTTTTGCGTGCTCTTACCCAGGCTTTTTGCATTCGGTGTTACCCTCCACCTAGATAAGCTGCTCTCCCAAGTTAACAAGCCTCATCTGCCCAAGGCAGCTAAAGGTAAATGTAATGGCTTTGAATTGTACTACGATTCCAGAGCCCGAGCTTTTGCCAATGCTCCAATTTTGCTGCATTCGAGTACTGATATGTATGGATACATATTGGCACCCGAGGGCGCAAATATAGAGGATTACTCTTGATTGTAACATTTTAAAGTTGGTTGTTCCATTTTGGAAGTTGGTTTTCATTTTGGAAGTTGATTAATTCTTTTACTTGAAAATAAGTCCATTTTGAAGTTGATTATCATTATTTTAAACTTGAAATGGTAGAGTTATCATTATTGTTGTCATTTATTTATTTTCCTTTGTCTCTCTTTTCATTCTTCATATTTATTTTTTTTCCTAATTGTATTCAATTCCTAGATCTAAAAACTTTGAAGATCTCTTATATCAACTGCTAGGGCTCTCTCTGCATAACCTTCAGTTGGGAACTACTAATCTCAACTGGCATGATCATTTGTTTCTGCAGGTCAGACTGACCCAACATCTTCTTGGTAAGCTAGTTGTACAAACAGTGGCTTCTGTGATAACAATAATAATAGTGTTAACTTTGCTGGTCTGTTTTTACTATCATGTCTACATCAGTGCAACTGGGTAGTTAAAGAGTGTATGTTTTTACTGCTGCTAAAACTGTAGCATTCATTCTCAAATTAAAGAAAAGGTTATTTAAAATATAAAGAAATGGAATTGATAAGATAATTTTCAAAAGTATTTTTTGGACAATTGTTCTCATCTTTATTTTTAATTGTTTCAGTACGTTTTGACCAAATTAACCCTCAGTCTTCCTCGGGTATTGTAAAGTTATTATTATTTTTTTTTCGATTACCATCTTTTTTTGAAATCTGGTGTTGGTTTTATTTTTATTGGATGATGGTTTTTGTTGTCAGGTTTGTCAAATTGGAAAATAATACCCGAGGAAGACTAGAGGTTAATTCAGTCAAAATATAGAGAAACAAATAAAAAATAAAGATAAGGACAATAGTGCGAGAGATACTTAAAAAAAAATTGTCATGCCTCATCTCAAGGATTTAAAAAAATAATTATTAACAGTTGTCTTTATTGGGGAATTGGGGGAATTACTATTATTTTTAGTGATTTTTCAAAGGTTTTTTTTTTGCCAAAGCGCCTCACACACATCCTTTCGTTACACAGAAAAAAACAAAGACTTAAATCCTGACTATCAATTATTTTGAAAAATAATTTTTTATTAAATAATTTTGAGTGAAAATTTATTTTAATATTGAAGGTTAGGAGCAAAAATTATGGCCTCAAATTTTATATTTTGGCCTTTTTTAGATTTGGTCTTAAATCTGACCTTTTTCTTAATTTTACAGAATTACTTACTATTATTTAATTAATGTCAACTTTTTGATTTGGTTTTGTTCATACTATTTTTATCTTATTTTTTCCATTTGGTATAAAGAGATACTAAAATTGTAATTTGCTTTTTTTTTATATTTATATTGTTTTGGCTTTATTTTTTAATTATTTGGCATTTTGTGTTTTTTTAATTTTTTTTTGGCCTTTTCTGCATTTTTATTTAGCCTTTGTGTCTTTTTTATTTGGCCTTTGTGTCTTTTTTATTTGGCCTTTGTGTCTTTTTTTTATTTGGCCTTTGTGTCTTTTTTTATTTGGCCTTTTCTGCCTTTTTATTTTTTTGGCCTTTTCTGCCTTTTTATTTTTTTGGCCTTTTCTGCGTTTTTATTTAGCCTTTGTATCTTTTTTTATTTTGCCTTTGTGTCTTTTTTATTTGGCCTTTGTGTCTTTTTTTATTTGGCCTTTGTGTCTTTTTTTATTTGGCCTTTGTGTCTTTTTTTATTTGGCCTTTGTGTCTTTTTTATTTGGCCTTTTCTGCCTTTTTATTTTTTTGGCCTTTTCTGCCTTTTTATTTAGCATTTGTATCTTTTTTATTTAGCCTTTGTATCTTTTTTTATTTGGCCTTTGTGTCTTTTTTTATTTGGCCTTTGTGTCTTTTTTTATTTGGCCTTTGTGTCTTTTTACTTTTTCTTTTTGTGTCTTTTTTATTTAGCCCTTTGTATCTTATTTAAAAATTTATTTGGCCTTTTGTGCTTTTTCTAGTCTGGCAACCCTGATAAAGGATCTCAAAAAGTTAAGGGAAAATAGAGCCTAACATGATGATATATTTACATGGTTTAGCATCAATCCAAGTTAGACTCAAGGCCATTTTCACGGCCTCATTATATCTTTTAGTTTTTTTTGTAATCAATGTCATGCTTTATCTTGATGAGTTACTAGTCTACCCAAGTTAATGGGTCTCGTTTAGTCAGGTTTTGGGAATCAATGTTATCCTTACAACCGGATGAGTTGCTTATCTGAGTTAACGAGCCTCATCTATATGAAGTAGCTGGAAGTGAATTTAATGGTTTTGACTAGGATTTGAACTCGTGTAATATGATTCCAAAGTCTAAGCTTTTACCTCTGCTCCACCCTTGCTATCCAGCATGACAGGGTGATATCAAAACCAATATTTGGGGGGAAAAAATACAAGAATTAATTTAGATCTTTGTATGGTCATTTAATGCTGGTGACAATCATTTTTGATAAATGTTGTTTTATCCTCACATAGTTTTTTTTATCACATAGTATTCCCTAATTAATCAATAGCTGGAGGGAATGTGGGGATTCACACCTTTCCCAAGGGTGTTATTTCAAAAGTGAATGTGAATAGAACGACTGGGATTCGAACTCACGTATTACGAATCCCAAGTCTGGCTGCCCATCCACTGCTCCAAGTGGAACTCCCCAATTATTAATTTTGGTCTTGTAAAAAGATTTGAATTGTTTTATGTCTTTTGAAATTTGCAACCAAATAAAAAGAAAATTAATAAATTTTCTGATTTTGGAAAGAAAGGCTATGAAGAAAATATTAGTCTAACAAGTGAACAATGTGTCATGCTTGTACTTTTCTTGATTCTTTAATACTACTTCAACTAATATTCTCTATACCCACAGGTATTGCTATTGTATATGATTCTCCTTTTCTTCTGCACCCTCTCCATCTATTTGTGTCGTTTTTGTCATCTATTTTATTTTCCTCTTTGATGATAGGTAGCTGCTGTCTGCATTCTAGATCTGTACTCTCGTCTGAAGAAAAAAACTTAACCAGAAATGAATGATACTCTAATTTAAAAAAAAAATGTATCTCATTTAGTGTGACAATATTTTAATTTTATAAACACAAGACATTTTCATGATTCAGGAGAAAAAACTAAATAGGAATTTATGAGAAAAAAAAAATAGAAAAAAAACCCAAAAAGGACACTGGGATATTAGATTGTCCCAAAAGTTTGTAAACACTTAAAAATTTTACTTGCCAAGTAATAACAAAAAAACAGTAAAAATTATTCCTCAAAATAAAGACCAAGTTTCTACAAATTTTTGTTATGAATCATAATAATCAGGTCGTCCCAAAAGTTTGTAAAGACCTTCAAACTTTACTTGCCAGGAAATTTAAAAACAACAAAAATTATTCCTCAAATAAAGACCATCATTTTCCATGATGTTCTGCCATCCATCTGCCAGCTTTCAGCTAAGGTGAAGGTACATTCAGTCGACTTGGTATGAATGAAAAAATTCTTGACATGCTTCCTCAAATTTTTGGGGAACACACTCACCAAGAGCAAATTACATAAACATCAACTAAAAATCAAAAAAGAAAATCAAAAAATACTAGAGAACAGGGGAGAAGAAATTGTACTCAATAGAATTCGAATCAGGCATACAAAACTAACTCATTCATACTTGTTGTAAGCTGCAGAAGCACCTAAATACACACTCTGCAACCAGCAGGTAACAGTGAAACACATTCTAATAGAATACAAAAAGTACAAAAATATCCGTGAAAATATTTTAAAGCAACAAAAATCGGCGAAGTATTTAAAAAAAATCAAAATCTCACTAAATTATAGAATATTTAAAAGAAGCAAAACTATTCAAACTTCTCTAAACAAATATCAGCAAAGTATTTATAAAAAAAACCCAAAAAAACTATTCAAACTACTCCTGACAAAACAAATGAAATAAAAATAACCAACAAATGAATAACTACTGAATAAACTTTCATAATAGAAACTTTAGAGAATCAAGTAATCATAAACATAAAATTACCCTGGCATTAAATGACTCCAAAGTGGTTGATATTCCATTAAATCCCAAACCAAATCAAATCTAATTGAACTCTTGGGACAACATAAGTTTCAAAGCTTTATTTCTTATTGTAAAGTTCTTTGTTTTTTTGTTTTTTTTTAGGAATGAATTGAATTTTAAAACTTGAATTATTTCTTTCCTTTTTTTTGTTGTAATTTCTTTTTAGAAAAACCTTTCATCCATGTATGACAAAAAACCTTTTCTTGTAAGGCAAAAACCCATTTGTTTCTTGTAAGACAAAAAAAATCTTAGATTTATGTGAGGCATAAAACCCTTTATTTCATGTAAGGCAAAAGAAAAAACAAAAAAACTCTATTTTCTTTGAGGCAAAAAAACCCCTTTGTTTCATGTAAGGCAAAACTAAAAAAAAACATTTTTGTTTCTTGTAAGGCAAAAAAAGACTTTGTTTAATATAATGCAAAAAAAAAAACTCCAAAAAACTTTTTGTTTCATGTTATGCAAAAAAACTTTTTGTTTTATGTAATGCAAAAAACTTTGTTTCATGTAAGGCAAAAAACTTTTTGTCTTATTTAATGCAAAAACATCCAGATAAAGTTGGCTAAAACGTTGTGAAGAACCACAATTCTGTAAGATAAAAACAAAAGTTTGAAAAAAAAAATCAATAAGTGATTAAGAAACCTCATCTGGACAAAAAAATTCCTGACAAATAATCTCAAGAATATTAAATAAAATTGCATTATTTTCAAGAAGTCCATGGTCAAAGCCCTTATTTAGTTTATATTAAAAATAAAAAGACCAGATTGTTTTGGTAAAAAAAAAAATGGGGGAAAAAAGTTCATTTTAGTTATGAATCTAAATTCAATCTTTTCAGATCAGATAAAAGGCCACATCTCATAAGAAAAAATGGAGAAATACTGTCCCCTAAGTGTGTTAAAAGTACAGTAAAATTTGCTGGGGGCAATATAAAGGCATGGGATATGATATATCCCAAAGGAACTGGCCCCCTTGTGAGGATTCATGGAAAAGTTAATGCCTGAATGTACAGAGTTTTGATTAGAGAACATATGGTTCTTAATCTTTCTGATTCTGATATCTTTATACAAGATGTTGCACTGTGCCATAAAGCAAAAATAGTTTTAAAAGAGCTAAATAGATTCAGTATTTGTATTATGGATTGGCCAGTTCAGAGCCCCAGCCTGAATCTAATTAAAAATGTTTGGAAAGTTATTGGTGATAAAATCACTGAAAAAAAACCCAAATTTTGATTTATGGGAACGTATAAAAACAAAAATATCCTGGAATAATATCTCACCTATAACAGGTGAACAATTGCTTCTGCCTTGCATCACAAGATGTCATAGTGTGATTGAAAAGAAGTATCCTTTCACTAAATTTTGAAAGGATTCTTTATTTTTTGATTGATAATTTCCCTCATTCCTTAGTTTTTTATGCTTGTAATTCAATTAAATTTATTGATATGTAAAAAAACTAATGTTTTACAAATAAACTTTAAAAATTTTTTTTGTTTAACTGCCATTATTAAACATTTGAAAATTCACAATTTTTTCCCCCCTTTTTCATAGATAATATTAGAATCCATTAAAAAAAATGAAAAAAAATCGACCATTCCTAAACATTGTATGATATGGCACAAAATTTTAAATATTTAAATTTGTCTAATAGATGTCTAGCTAGCATATGCTGAAGAATATTTTTTTTCGTAGGAATATTCTTTTTAAAAAGAATATGCTTTTAATTTTTTTGTTTTTTCAAGAATATGCTTTTAACAAAAAGAATATTCTTTTCTAAAAAGAATATGCTTTTTAAAAAAAGAATTTCTTTATTGTTGATGGTTTCACAACGTTTCACAATGTTTCGACCAAATTAACCTCATGTTTCTTACTAATTTTTGAGAAAGTCTCACTAATTTTATAGTGAAGGCTAATTTGGTCAAAATGCTGTTGTTAAACTAAAACAATAAGGCTGAGGATAATAGTCTGAATAATGCTTGTGAAATCTCATTATGTTAAAAATTTAGAAAAAAAATAGAATTTAAACTTCATAAACCCTTTTGATTTTTGTTTATCTTAACAGAAAAAATGAATAAAAAGTATTAACTTTATATATTAATTTGTGTAATAAGGTTGCTTAAATTTGTAGTTAGAGTGCTCAATATCAGTAATAGAGCATGTATTTTAGGTAAGTGTAGGCACAGAGTCAATAGCCTTCGGTGACTGACAGTTTCTCGCCTGGTGATTATCAGGCCTAGGGACTGACAGTCGCCGAAGGCTGTTGACTCAGTGTACACACTTAACTAATATATATATATACACATATATATATATATACATACATACATACATACATACATACATATAGTTGATTTTTTTCATCCAAAAATTCCTTTGTTTCTAACAGTAAGTAGGAGGTCAAGGTATATATATATATATATAAAATATACCCCCACCCACACATGTGTGTGTGTGTATATATATTATACACACACTATATATATATATATATATATATATATAAACATCTTGACCTCCTACTTAGTGTTAGAAACAAAGGAATTGTTGGATTAAAAAAATTGGATTTGAAAAAGAAAAGAAAAAAAGAATTCATTAGATTTAATTTCAAACAGTTTTTCTATGACATTAATTTTTTTTTTCCTTTTAATGTTTAAATAAAAGGTAAATGGAAAGAGAGAGAGAGAAAGAGTGAAAGATAAAGAAAAAAAAACTAAAAATGCATTTAATCTGTTGCATTGTCTTTGTCTCTTATTAAGTTTATCTTCATTTCTCTCATTATCATCATCATCATCATGAAATAAGCATACATAATTGATGATGAATCAGTATGTAAATAGAACTAGTGTGACTTAACACTGTGTGTGTGTGTGTGTGTGTGTAGGGAATTCTGAGAGGACAAAGGAAGTGAATGCAACCAACAAGGCCTGGGTTCCTCTCTCTTTTATTACAAGCCATTTTCGATTCTTTACTAAAAGTATTGTTCCTTTGTTTGGTTTATTTAAGAGTTCTTGGATTATTTTCTTTTTTTTGTGTGTTTTTCTTTTGTATTTTTCTTTTTCATTCTTTCTTTTTTTTTTTATTCGTTTTTTTCTTTTTTTCTTCGAGTTTTTTTTTCTTTTTCTCTTTGTTTCTTTATCTTTTTCCTTTTTTCTTTTTTTTTTTTTTTCTTTTTTATTCCTTTTTTTTCTTCTTTAAATCTTTTTCTTTTTCTTTCATCTTTTTCTTTTTTTTTCATCCTTTTCTTTTTTTTCATCCTTTTCTCCATTTTTCTTTCATTTTTTTTCTTTTTTTGCATTTTTTTCTTTTTTGCATTTTTTTCCCTTTTTTTTCTTTCTTTCATTACTTTTCTTTCTTTTTTTCCTTTTTTTTAATTTTCTTGTTTTCCTCCCCACCTTCTTTTTTTCATAAGTATCTTTTCTTTGTATTTAAAAATTCAATAACAATATATTAAATATATTTTAACTTTTTTTAGTATTATGTATTTTGGGGGCTAAAATTGAATAAAAATGTTTGATGGAAATTTTTGGTTGGAATATTTCTATACATTTTAGTCAAAATAAAGACAGACTTATTGTGAAGTATATATACCTATATATATTTTTTATCTATCTATCTATCTATTTAACTATCTATCAATGTGAATGTGGTATATATATATATATATATTTATTTATATTCACTCACACATTCTTGAAGATATGTACTAATCTGTAGAGTGAAATTGCTTAAATTCATACTTAGAGTGCTCAATATCAGTGATAGAGCATGTTGAGTGGATATGCGTGGAGATGGCGTCAACAGCCTTTATAGACTGTGAATTTCTCGCGTGCGCGCTCATCAGACCGAAAATCTGTGTCTACGCTTATCCACTATATGTGTGTGTATATATATATATATATATAAACAAATATATATTCTGACAGTATTATTTATGAATAAACTTTATTTATTTAAATAAAACCAATAAATAAATTAAAAGATGAAAAAAAAAACTAGTCAAATAATATCTTTGAGATCTTTAGTTATGTTTCTGGACTAATAGAAACCAAAGAATTATTTTTGAATTTGAATTTTTGATCATGATATAAATTAGCATAAAAGCAAAAAGAAAGTATTTTGTAAATTAAAGCCATAAGCTTAATTTTTATTTGTTCGTCTCTGTTTTGTGTGGGTGAATGTGACACTGCTTAAAATTTAATGAAAGAATAAGATTTTCACACAAATACAAAACTAAGGGAAATACCCAGTGTTTTTTTTTTTCTTTTAATAAATACCTTATTAATTTTATACAGACTTATTTCATTCTTATTAGAAATCATCAGTAGAATAAATAAATATTATCAGAATATATTTTCCAGTGTGTGTGTAGTATCTGAAGAGCTCTACATATTAACAGGATTTTTTTTTAACTATGGTGTCATTTTTTTTAAAGAGTTACAGGATTTATTGTCTCCTACAACAACCTGATTTTTATATGTCTATCAATTATTTGTTATTTTTAGTAAGCAACATTTATAGGGCATTTAAAAAGTTGCTGTGCAGTAGAGAATAAATGTCTTAATACTAATGGAGGATATATTTACTTTGTCTAGCACAAACCCAAATTTGGCAACAGGGCATTTTTACATACTCATTGTATCCCTGAGCTTTTGTAATCAGTAATACCCTTCACCGAGATGATTTACTCTCCCAAGTTGAACCCAATTTGCCTGAGGCAGCTTAAGATGAATTCTATGGGATTTGAACACGTGCAATATGATTCCAGAATCCAAATCTACTGGAGGACATTTCGAGCATTTCCTTAAAAATAAGCTGTGATAGTGTGAATGAATAAAACCTTTTTATTGGTAAAAAATTGTCTTGACTAAATGTTTTATAATAGAATTTACTGTTTATAAGTTAATTAAATGTCGATACCCATAGTGCACAGTAACTTTTTGGACACCTGATAATATCACATGTAAATAAATAAAAACTGTTTATTTATAAAAAAAAATTGTAATGTATTGTCTAAATATTTTGTAATAAAATTTACTGTTTATTAGTCTATTTAAATGTATATTTATTTACTCATAGTGTGCACCAAAATAACTTTTTGAACATCCTGTATATAATATGTAAATAAATTAAAAAAATGATTGAAAAAAAGTTGTATTATCTAAATGTTTTATAATAAATTTGTTTATTATTTTATTTGAATTTCTATATGCCCATAGTGCACAGTAACTTTTTGGACACCCTGTATATAGAGAGGGGTTTATAAATGCATGTGAAAAAAACTCTTTAGGTTATTATTAAAAACATTATGAATATTTTTTCTCTTTAAATTTTTCCTTTGTTAGCAAATATCTTGCCATAAGTGACTTCTTTGTCCACGCATCAACAACATAACTATTTTTGTTATATTGATGTTATGATTATCATTCAATTTATATCTATTACAATATAGAATTTGTTACTAGTGTAATTATTATAGTAAATACATTATTAATGTTAGAGTTTTATCTATGTTTATTATATTATTGATGTTATAATTATGATTATTATTCAATTTATGTATATCTCAATCTAGAATTCATTACTAGTGCAATTATTACTAGTAAATACATTATTAATGCTACAATTTTATATAATATATGTATATGTTTAGTATATTATTGATGCTATAATTATGATTATTATTCTATTTATGTATATCACAATCTAGAATTCATTAGTGTAATTATTAATAGTAAATAAATATATTATTAATATTATAATTATTATTAATTTTCTTATAGATCTTATTACTTGTCTAATTATTACAAATATAAGTATAATCAATATTATATAATATGTGTATATAGATAGATACTTATAGAATCATTGATATTAGAATTATTACTAGCGTTTATATTAATAATGCTATAATTGATTATTATTATTATCATTATTCAATATTCTGTATGTCTAGTCATCATAGAATTATTTCTAGTGTAATTATTATTAGTGTTTATATTCAATTTACAACTATTATTATAATTCTTGAATTTCTCAAAATCTGCTCAAAAGCAACAACAGATGTTTATTTATATTATTTTTTATCTCTTTGATTATGATATTTACTTGGTGAGCACCCCCAAGTTTGGCACAAGGCCATTTTTACGTGCTGTTACCCGGGCTTTATATATTCGGTGTTACCCTTCACCTAGATG
>JAUZSX010322596.1:0-11557 GCA_034780655.1 Idiosepius hallami | reverse complement strand
TATATATACACATTTATATGTGAATTAAAATATAAAAATATATATACCTACATTTCAGATGGAGTTTCTCTCAAATATCACAACCCAAAAGGTACGTCTGTCTTTCCAAAAATTATTATTTGCAAAATAATCACTCATTGCAATTACAAGTTTTCTTTTATCTTTTCATACCTTCTCCAAAGGAATCGAGTATTTTCATTAAATAAATGTAGTTGAATTCAAAGAATTGTTATTCTCTTAATTCTTGCAATTTTCATTATTATTAAAGTATTTGAGATAATCATAGATTTCTTTGATGTCAGTCCTGTTTTCTCTCTTGGACGCACTGGTATGTCCTTTCCTCAGACAAAGGAGAGTTCAGGCGAGTGAAGCGCTTGGTCAATGCACGGACCATCCAAGCAAGATTAACAATTCTGGCAGAGATTAGAACTATAACTCGTTTTTTCTCGTCGGCTTGCGAACGTTCTGCTTGTTGCCTACGCTGGTGTCGTCTGGTGTTATCGGACCTGAGATACCACCACTCTTATAGGAGGTGCAGAATAGGCGGGAGACACACTATCGGCGGCACTGGCCATACGGCGTACAGGCCTAGTGGGCCATCGTTGCTGCCATATTTTGAACTCTATAGCATTGTTCGTTAACGACATAGGCTTGCAAACAATTACTGTTTGAATTTAAATGTAACAATATTCGGCCATCGGTGGGAATTGAACACGTGATGACTCGGGTGCATAGACAATAGAAAGAATGGGCCGTGGACTCCTGACGCAAGCAACTCGAGTAAGCAAAATTCCATGGAAATCCAAGAGCCGGGAGTTGAGGTCAGGAGTGAGAAATGAACTTTATAAAAAAGCACAGAAAGAAAAAGAAAAAAGAAAAAGGATGAGGGTCTGCTGAGACGAGGACACACATAGCAGTCGGTTGACAATCTAGCCCTGCAAGCAAAAAGATACAGCAATCCTTTTCTCTTTAACCCCCCCTCTCTCACTAGTTATCTTAATGTTAAAATAGAGAGAGTGATTAGAGAGAAACTCTCTCTATTTAGACATTGAGACAAGTAGAGAGAGAGAGAGTGGCTTAATAGTTCAGCTAAAGAAATATATGTTGAAACGAAATTAAAATTTTGTGCTATGTTTTTTTCAACGTCTTGTATTCTGTTATATGTAAGTTAAGAAAGACCTCATAACCTTACATAAAAAAATTAAATTTGATTTTCTTTAGGTTACCAGGGATGTTTTATTGATCATTTGCACAGGGCTCTGCCGATTTGGGGAGGACATGTCTACAACATCGCAGAATGTATTTATAACTGTCGTGTAAAAGGACAATCTTACGCCGGATTGCAGGTTGGGTTTTTTTTTGTTTGTTTTAATCCGAATTTCTGATGTTCATCCATTTTGTTTTGTATTTAATGAGAAATTTTTATGAAAAAACAAAAAATGAAGAAAGATTTAAATATTGCTAAATGCTTGAATCTATTTCAGTATGGTCATGAATGTCGGTGTGGCTCGGCCTATAATAGGTATGGCAAGTCGGATAGGTGCAATATGCCGTGCAAATTGGGTGGAACTTGTGGAGGATTTTGGGCCAATTCTGTCTACAAAGTCTGTAAGTCTTTCTTTTCCTTCCTGTTTTTTAAAGAGTTCCATGGAAATTCCAACACAGAATTTACGCTCACTAAATTTCCACCTTTTCAATTATTGACCTAAACAACAAAAAAATATAAATATTTTTTTTTTAATCAACCGTATCATCAATCCCGTATAAATGTTTATTTATTTAAGTCAATTTACTTATATTTTTTACAGCAGCGTCAGCATTATCAAATAAACACGATCATGATCATGATCATCATCATAATCATCATCATCATCATGACGATGATGATGACGATGATGATGATGACGACGACGACGACGATGATGATGATGAATAAAGAAGAAAAAGAAGATAAAAAGACAATGTGAGATGATTTTAAATTTGTTTCTAAAATTATTTCGTCTTCATGCTTAGGGCACCCGCACACCCCTCAGTTGCGGGAGGGCCGCAAGGTCTTCAGAGCTCCTTGGATTCACAGATCTTTAGTAATTTAAAACATTACCAAATTAACTAATTATTAGAATTAACTAGAAAATCATGATCACGCTTGAAATATACAGACACCTATCAATCCATCTCTCTCTTACTATCTATCTCTCTATTTGTATATATGATCTTTAATCTATGACTCCAGTATGTTCGGTGAATATAACTTGCCTTTTTAGGGGAAAGGGGTCTGCAAGGCTCACTCTGCATCAGGGCCACAAGGTGGCTAAGCACGCCATTGCAAAAGTCTCAGTGAGCAAGGTCAGGATGATAAGAAGGGTAAGGAACTGCTTGCTTTGGTCGCCATCTTGGTCGAATAGTTCGTAACAAGAATCGAGTTTTCTAAACACCGTCAGAACAAACTTGGCACAAATCTCTTGCATCTTCAGTTCCTCGTAAATAATTCCATGAAATTCTTTATTTGGTCAAACAACTTTCTGTTTTGATTTCCTTCCTCCTCCACCGTGTTTAGGGCCCCCCGCAGACCCTAAAACTTTCTTTTTCTTTTTTCTTTTTCAGGATTTGGCAAATATGAAAATCGAACTTCGGATAAAAATGGATTGAATTTTAATTTCTAATCGAACTTTTCTCTTAAATTGATTCAATATTAAAATGATTTTATTTCAAAAATTAAATAAAAATAGTTTTTTTTTTAATAGAATTAAGTTTGAATTATTAAATAAAAGCATTGAAAAAAATTATCATGTTTTTGTGTTATTATTATTATTATTATTATTATTATTGTTGTTGTTGTTGTTGTTGTTGTTGTTGTTGTATTTAGTAGTATTAGTATTAATGGTAGTATGAATTCTCACCCCAGACACTAACAGAGCACTTGCATGGTGTTTGTGACCGGTGGCTTTAATTGGAGTCAGAGTGACAACAAGTTTCCTGAAGAACTCCAGCAGGTCCTGCTCCGTTTCAGCTATAGACTGTATGTTGCTGGATTTTCTCGGATTGTCAATCTACTATTTGCAGTATTCCAATTTTTTATTCTATTTCTTTCTTTCTCTCTCTCTCTTTCCTTCTCTCTCTCTCTTTCTTTCTTTCTTTCTAGCGATTGTAGTAATATTTGTTGAGAAAGAGGAAATATATATTTCCATCATGACAACAGAACTGGTTGGGGATGACCGAAATTGATTTTTACAAAGGTTTTCTATCCTAATACTCCCTGGAACATCATACTATTTTTCTCCAAGTGCAGATGTGGCTCGTTTGTTAGAATTTAATAACTGTTATATTTATGAGTTACTTCCCTTTAACCTTGAATACACTCCCACTGCCACTTTTGCATGCAACCTCCCACTATATAGTCACGTGGTATTTCCTAGTAGGAAATTGAGTGTTAATAAAATGTTTAATTAATATAGACGCTGTGTCTCTCTTCTCTTATTGCTTTCACTAACCTATAATAATAAACTCTAACCGCGCACACTTGTATCAACCCAATATAACAATAACAACACAATCTTTGATAAAACTATCATTGATGCTGTGAATATTGTTGCATTAAATAAAAGGCTGAGTTCTAATAGGACAGATTTTGGAAAAATCATATTTCATATTTACTTAGTAGAATACCAAACCAAGATAGACACAAGGCCATTTTTATGTGTTCTATATACCCGGGATTTTTTAATTCAGTGTTACCCTTCACCTAGATGAGTTGCTCTCGTGAGTTAACGAGCCCCATCTGCTCGAGGAAGCTAAAGGGAATGTAAGAATTTTGACTGGGATTTGAACTCGCGTAATACGATTCCAGAGCCCGAGCTTTTACCAATGCCCCACCGTCGCTGCCCTAAAATTGACATATAACGAATTAATCAAAATAAATTTCGCTTGGGAAAAATTAAAAAAAAAAATTCTTATGATTTTTCAGACAATATTTTTAACAACTCTCCCACTACTTTTATAGGCAAATAAAACTGGATTTTCATCGCAATCAAATGTATACCAATACCATTCCATTTCACCGTCCCAGACAGATGAAGCTTGTTAACTAGAGATAATAACTTAACTCATCTATGTGTATAGATAAATTTGATTCTAAATTACTAGGATAGATGTAACTCGTCAACTCGATGAGAGTAACTCATCTAGAGAAGGTAACACCAAATACAAAACCCCAGGGATATAATGAATGAACACGTACAACTGGCCTTGTAACTAACATGGTTAATTCGAATGCGGGTTATTTGCTCTTTCTCCATTCGATTTTTTACACAACCCCAAAACGCGTCGGTCTTCGACAAATTTACTTAAAATTTTAATTATTTTTAATTCCTTCGGCTCGTATAAATGTGGGAAATATTTAACGTGGACCCTACTGGTCAGAGTGGTTGTTGGTGGACGTACGTCGTGGCATTCTTTACATTGAAAAGTTTAAATAGCATTGGTTTAACAGTTAGAACCCTAAATGGCCGATAGATCGGCTCTAGTGACCTAAGGCAAAGAAAGACACACTGATTGGTCGTCTTTTTATAGAAGGGCTCTGAATGACTTTGGTAATTTTGCTTAGTCAGGCAGGATCAAAAGGATAAAAAAGCTTTTATTGAACATTCTTTAAATAAAATCTATTATTAATGGTAAAACTATTAATGTTAAAAATACTATTATTGTTGCTATAAGTATTGTTAAAATAAATTCTTTTCAGTGAAAACAATTAATTTTACAATTAAATCATTTAAGTAAAGAAAATCTCGCTATTGCTTTCAGACGCTGTGTAAGGGCAGTGAACCAAATCTAACACAGCTCAAAGGCTTTTCGATCTAAAATTACACAAGGCACTAAAGAAATTTCTATCTTTTGATTGGTCGATATTTTATGTTTAATGTAAGTGAAATATTTTCAATGATCTATTAAAGTCTATTACAGTAAAAAAACATAATTTTATTTTTGATTTTATTTTAACTAAAGATAGATTAAAAAAATGTTTGAAATTAGAAATTAATGTGCACATGTGTCTAGGATTTGAATCGACCAATGAAAACGGCCCACATCTTCACCTGAACGAAAACATGGCAGCCGGCAGAATGGTAAGTCGGAAAATACGACAACTTTTTTATTTTCAATTTCATTTTTCAACTTAAATTTTTGCCATTCGTTCTTCATTAATGGCTTGATAAATAGAAGAAAGTCTAAAAAATTAATCAAGTCTTAAATAGTTGATACTATTCGCTACAAACACATTTTTAATTGTTCATAATTCAAACGTCGGCAAATAAACAACATGAGAAATTAAAGCCGGTATTAAAAATAATTCTTTGAAAAAAAATAATGAAAAATAATTTTTTTTCTTAGTTTTTCAAGAAAAATAAAAATATTTAATATAATAAAAACAAAAATTAAAATCTTTGTAAAAATCTTTTTTTTTTAATTGCTTCAGAATATATAGTTTTATTATGATAAATAAAAACTTTTTGACTGAATATTTTTAATTTTAATTTTTGTTTTTCTGTAACAGAAAATGCGATGAAATAGTTTTTATTAAAAAAAGAAAAAAAGAAATCGTATTGAAAAAAATTTTCTGTTTAATTTTAATTAAAAAAACAAACCTTATTTTTATTTTTGCTTTATAACGAAAACTTAAATGATTTTTTACCACACAAAACTCTGAATTATCGCCCTTTGTTTAAATTGATTTTGTCACGTTTTAAAGTTGCGAATATTCAGTTAAAAAAAACCACATTTTTTATCTTTAATTTCAAAAACAAACTTTAAACATTTGAATTTTCTCTCTTTCTCACGCACACAAATTTCATTTTCTTGTTGATTCCGTATTTACTATTATTACTTTGTTAGATCTTAATTAAATTTCATTTTAGCAAATGTACGACGACGATGACAAAAAATTCGAAGAATAATATGTAGATGTTTTTTATTCATTTAAAGACTATTTTCTTTTAACCTTAAAAAGTAAGTTTTGATTGTAAATAAAATACTATTTACTTTGGTTGTTGATTTGAATTCAATCGCTCCCACTTATTTTATGTCAACAAAAACAACCACTTGTTTATGTGACCGGGAACAAAACGGAACAACGCCGTCGGACTGACCGTACCGACCGACTGTAAAATAAAGAAAGCATCCGGAAGGAGGAAGCATTTAAAAAAAAAAAGATAAACACTTAATTTTATTTACTAGTAAAACTCATCAGCATCCTAACCCAAGACATCCATATTCATTTAACCCTTTCGATCCTAAAGGGCCGATATATCGGCCTCAGTAACCAAAGGAAAAAAAGACACACTACTGAGGAGCGACTACTTGGTAATATTACTAAGTTAGGATCCAAAGGAAGAAGTTGAAATATCGTTGTGTGTGTGTATGTCTTCTTTTGTCTTAAGTTGCCAGGGTTGATATCGGTTCTTTAGGGTTTAAAATAATAACCCTTTAAACTCTGAAGGGCTGGTAAATCACGCCACCACCGTGGTGGGGGTGTGAACTAAGGCAAAAAAGGACCTAGTGATATTTTGACCCTAATATGGTCTGGTCCTCTAATGGGATGGCTATGAGGTAATTTTGTAAGTCAGGGTCCAAAGGAATAGGAATAGTCATTGTCCCTGTATCCCACCCTCAGTCCATATATCTAACTTTTGTCCTTATTTTTAATTTAAACTCCAATTTGATGAATCTAAAAATGTATTTTTTTGGCAATTCTTTCTTTCTTTATTTATTTTAATAGAATCCTATTTTTTACATATTTTTATTACATTTTTTTCTTTAATTACAATATATGTGTTTTTAATGTCATATAAATATGATTACTGAGGTTTAATTAGCACGTAAAACTGGCCTTGTGCCAGGGACAGACAGACAGAGTGTTATGGGCCTTCTGACAAAAAATATGATAGGGACGTCCTTCCCCCATTTATTTTTATAGTTATACCACATGTGCAGCAGGTGATCTATATATTGTCTTAACCATGTCAGCGACAACCATTGGACACACATATGAAGACATGTACTTGGATAACAAGGGCAACCTACATAATACAGTGATAGATATTATGCAAGATTCACTTTATTTATGCATTATTTCCTCAAGTTTTTCTCTCTTGTAGCTCTCCATCTTGTATATGGATAGAGCACTTTCGGGGGTTTGTTTACATTCTGGCCTGTGTATAGCTAGCCTCTTGCAAAGCTCGCTTTCTTTCCCCTCCGAAAGCTTGAGCACTTTAAAACAGACAGATCTGTTTACAAATCACCACTCAGCCAAATAGTGTAGGGGTAGAGGCTCGCGATGCCACTCTTGATGGTGCGGTTTCAATCCTCGCTAGAGGAAGACTGGTTTGCAGTGCGGTCCTGATAAGGAATAAATTCCGAAACGGGTCCGTCGACATATTGCAAAATTTTATATATATATATATATATATATAAATAAAATGTTAAAAATCTTTGATAGAGCACAGAACATACTCACATCCCTCATTTACAAAACTGGAGTTTTTGATTGTATTGTCTTAGACATTTAAAGGGTGAAATTACCTTCTTATTAAGGCAATATTGTAGTTAAAACACTTATCAAAAGTTGTTTAATAAAGTATATAATTATATTTGGCCAGTTACAAATCACATTTTAAGAAAGCTCTAACCATCTAAAGTGTATATTGTAACAGGTAGGGTATCTAAAATATGTAGGGAGGTAGAATTCTAAGTTAAAAGGTTTACTATATTCAATGTTTTTATTTAGTTAAAAAAACAGAAATTTCGGGCAGTGTATAGGCACTCTAAATTTGGAAATATAATATGTGAGTTCAAATCTCAGTTGTTCCGTTTATATTTGGATTAATTCCTTTTCCCTCCAGCCATGGATAAAATAGCGCATATTTTGTTATTGAAAAAAACTACATGCTGACCAAAAAAAACCCAAAAACATTTATTTGAAAGAAAAATATTATTCTCGGCATTAAATGATCTAAAAAGGTTGATATATCATAAAAAAAACAATTTTTTTTTTTTGGTGGTCCTTACTTTATACAAATCCAATCTCTTATCCATTTATGCCTAAAATGATTTTGCAAATCCTCATTGGACACTAAAATTGGATTTTGTAATTGTTTGACTTGATTCTTCTTGTAATAATTTATTTTATGGACAGTTCTCCTCCTCATCCTTTCATTGTTGTTGTTTAATTATGGTTACAAGACTTGAGAGTTCCAATACAGGGTCACGGATAATTAGGGCCATGCTTAGAGCCCCAACGGACCCCGCAATTGGGAGGATGCAAGGCTCTTTGGCTTTACAGATCTTTGGTAATGCAAAAAAATAATAAATTAAGATTAACTAGAGAATCATTACATAACTAGAAATATGAATTCATTTCTCTTTCTGCCTCCCTCCCTCTCTCACTCCCTCTCTCTCTCTATATATATATATATATGTGTACGTATGTATTTATTTAAGGCACATTCTGTGTCAGGGCCGCTAATCAGCTAAGCACGGCACACTGGATAATCACAAAAACACAAAATAGAAGACCTATTCTTTACAGAACCCAACCTTTAGAAAAAAAAAATAAAATAAAAATTCAGACTCATAAACTCGTAATAAATATGCAAAATCCAAATTCAATTTCTGGCATAAAATGACCCTTTAGGAGTTGATATGCTGTTAAACCCAAATAAACACTGAATCTTTTGTTGCAAGTAAAAGTGTGAAAGTCTACGAAAGAATTGGTTAAATTCTTTCAATTTCAAGATGTTCTCTTTTACTATTATTAACCTTCCCCCCTACCCCCGACCTTACCCCTTCCCCTACCCCGTGTCTGACAATTTACAACTTGAACAACATATTTGGAAATTTTGAAGAATTTCAAAACAAGAAAAAACATTTCTTAGGATTAAATTCCCTTTTTTTTTTTTGTTTTTTGATTTCTAATTTTTTTCTTTTTTTTATCTTATTTTTTTCTTTCTTTTTCTTTGTTTATTTCTTTTTTTTCTTTTCTTTTTTTTTTGTAATCTTCAGTTTCAAATCTGACTAAAACCTTGTGAAATTTAAGCTTTTAACAAAAGTGATTTAATCTCTGAGTTGTTATCAAATATTTGACTGGCTGAGGTCACCTGGCAATGCCTGGAAGTGAGGGAGGCTCTTTAACTTTGGCTTTTGTTTCATGAAATAAATATATCTTTATTTTAAACATTTTATAAGGTTGATAAGAAAGTTCTTGTGGAAATTTTAATTTTAAATGATGTATCATCAAATAATATATTTACTTGATGAGCAGCACCAACCATGTTTGGCACAAGGCCATTTTTTAAGATATGTTTTAATTACAATTGTTTTAAAACTGTTAAATCAATTTTTGCTCTACTGAAACCTCTTCTTCCTCCCCCTTTGCTTTGTTAGTGTATGATCGTATGGACTTGTCCATTTGATTTTATACAGGCTGGCTATATTATCAGGCAATCAGAAAGCAGAACAAAGATAGGACTAATCCAATAACGTCTACAAAAACCCAAGTCAAACTGACTCCGGACCCGGCTGCCACTGCTGTTGAAATTTGCTGTGAATTATTTACTTGACTCCATCTTGGATTCACTTGTTGGATAACTTACTATTTTGGACTTTATTACCTACATTGTGGGACTTTGATATCGTCAAGCAATATCATATTGGATTTATTCATTTATCCATATTCTAGGGTTTTGATTGGATTTAACTTGCCCCATTCTTACCAGGAATGATGGGACGAGAAATTACAACAAAAACAATTATGTCATCTTTTTTCAGAACATTAAATACAAAATGGAGGAATCAAATTCGCACAATTTTTTAAATTTCAATTCAAAAATCTGTTAAAACAGTTTGTGATATCAACAAAGCGTTTGGTCAAGGCACCACTACTGAATGCACAGCACCAAAAGTGGTTTAAGAAATTTTGTGGCTACAAAAAGAGACCTAAAGAGGATGATTGGTCATGTTAACAACAATTAATTAAACAGAAAAGTTTATTATATATAACTTTTATTTAACAATTGAACTGAATATATATTTTATATTTATAATATGAAGACTTGGTTGTTTATTGTTTATATCAAAGAGTGTATTGTGTGGTTAAAGTCATTCTGTTGCGTCTGAAGATTTAAATGAAATTTCAATTTCAATAATGGTTGATCCTTTCTCTTCCAGTTGATTTCTTTTTAATAAATATAATTGATTTGATAGTCAACAAGATTTCATTGTTTTTCTCTCTTTTTTTTGTTTTCAGACTGTCATGTGTGCTGCCAGTGCGGCCATTACTGCCCTGGGGCTAACAGCAACAGTCTTATTCCTTGTCAGTCCTGTTGAGACAAAAGCAAATTCTGTGAAAATCAACTTGAATGCCAAATGGAATTCAACTCCTTTGTTTTTAGAAGCAAGGTAGGAAAGACATTTAAAAAAAATATGATTTTTCTTTCTTAAGATTAAGTGACATCTCTTTGATCACTCTGTGGATATTGATGATAATGGCATCCATTTGTCTCTAGAGATGATGGATAAATGCGTCCTGTGTTAATTCTTCAGCTGGAAGGGCAGCAGTGATGTGGCCTCTCAAGTGCTTAAGGCCTAGGCAAAGTTTATTGGGGGTCTCTGATTCTTCCCTTTTCCCAGTACCCCCCTCTCGGCCTTGCCGGCAGAACTCCAAAGGAAAACAGAGCAGTACGTTTGGCACCAGGTTGGCGACAGGATCTACCAGAACGAGCTGAGTATAGTTTCCGACTGACTTAGGGACTCCAAATCTGGATTTTCTTTCAGGGTAACTCCCTTAGTCTTCCCTGAGCGCAGATAAACCACAAGACAGTGAAGGTTTGTACTTCAGAGTTTTCCTTCTCCTAGATGCTTGTCTTCCCAAAAACTAAGGGTGCATCTACCCAGGGGGTTTTGATAGCGCCCCCAGATACTAAGCTGGGTATTTTCCTGCCCGGCAAAAGATACCGTACCTGGTATTTGTAAATGGTCACCCATCAACTATTGACCAGGCTCGACATTGCTTAACTTCAGTGATCTGGCGGGAACCGGTGTCTGAACATGAAAGGATCGTATGCTATGTATATTAGAGCACAATCCTTTTACCAGACTTTCTTTTGGACAAAGACAAGAAAAATGACAAAAGTAATAATTTTGGGGGTGGGACTCTAGGTTTCTTTTTATTTTCAAAATTATTTTTTTTTTTTTTTAATATCTTCCTTTTTTCATTTTATTTCAGTGAATTTTTATCAAAAGAAAATGAAGAATATTTTTGGGGTTTTGTTGAAGATATTTCTAATCGAAATGTTGACACACTTAAACAAGGTGAGAAAATCTTCTTTTTAGCATTTTCATTTTCATTCGGTTTTATTGGAATTTGGGGAATTAGGCTGTGGCCAAATCAAAAGTTTATGTCATAGAAGGTAGGGTATCTAAAAGATGGGGTGAGGTAGGAGGGTATCTAAAAGATGGGGTGAGGTAGGAGGGTATCTAAAAGATGGGGTGAGGTAGACGGGTATCTAAA
>JAUZSX010322595.1:0-25068 GCA_034780655.1 Idiosepius hallami | reverse complement strand
ATATATATATAGTATGTGGTTAAATAAAATTTATTTATCTTTTGGGTTAGCCATTTTATCTTTAATAGTCTTATTCTGTAAAATCTTACAAATAACCTGTTTTAAAAGAAATATTATTTTAGGAAATTCATAAATTTGTATTGAGTAAAAACAATGTTTCTTGGATCCATCATTAAAATGGCCATTTTCACATTTTCTTTTTTAAAAATAAAAACAAATTTCTTTATAAAAAGAAATAAAATAAAAAAAGGATTATTAAATAGAATTTCTCAATTTCATTCATAAAAAAAAAATAAGATTTATTTTGTCAAAAACCAAATATAAAATTTTGACTTTGATAAAATTTTCAAAAAGCCACAATATTTGCTGATGTCCTAAAATCCAAACTTATGCAATCAGTAATCTGTCAGAATAAACTTTTTTAAGTTTGTTTTTTTGGGATTAAAATAAACAAATGTGACCAATTGTTGATGAAAGCATTATGTTTCCTCTAAATAATTTGACATGAATCTTTTATTAACATTTAAAATTGTTAAAAAATAAGAACGCTTGTTATTCCAATAAATAATTCTATAAAACCAGCAATATAGACTGGCATTGCTTTGGAGTTGCATTTGACCCTTTAGATATTTTCTTACAAAAAACTAAAATGAAATTTGTTCCACAGTTCCAACTACCCCATATATCAAATTTCAAGTCTCTAGACAAAAATTGGCAAAATGTGCGACAAAAATTGGCAAAGTATTTGGGGATCTGTAGGAATTTTTGAACAATTCTTTCCTTGGTAGATTTTAATAGTGTAAAACTTTGTTTGAAATGAAGCATTCCTGCTAAAAGCTTTTTTTTTATACTTATTAGGGCTATTCTGAAACAACACCTATCTAAGAACACTCTCAGATACACAAAGTACGACTGTGTGAATTTTCAAGAAAATTGGCTCTGTTATTTCAAACTCTGTACAAAGTTCCATTCTATATAAGTTTAGATACATCAAGTATTTAATACATACAACAATGGGTTCAACTCTTTTTACTCTTATCTAAAATCATATTTTCTATTGTATGATGCTTAGGCTTTTCAATTTCGTTTTACCTTATATATTTTTATAATAACTTTTCATTTCTTAACCTTAATATAAATGTGTGTGTGTATGTGTGGATGCACATGACTTAAAACTGTGATATTTTCAATCCAAACCCATTGACCCTTTTATGTCTTGCAAAGATTTTTTGTAATCCTTTTTAAATCTAAAGACCTGCACACACGCACACTTGCACTCATTTTATAACAAATGGATTATCTACAAGGGATTTTTTATTGTGTGTGTGGATGTATATGTTTATATTTTTTCTTTTTTTCCATGCTGTTCCCATAAAATTTGGATTTTATACTAAAGCCAATGATAATCCTTTGTTATTCATATCAACTTCTTTCAAAATGTACAACTGATTGATTTACCATTCAGACATTAAGAAAAACCTCAAATTAATTGAACATCAAATCCAATTCTTTACTTCCTTCTTTTGAACCTTCAGAAAAAAAAAAAACAGCAAAATCATTTGAATTTCTTGATGCAGACTCATAACAACCATTTTTTTCTTTTTAACTCTTTTTAAACAGAATTGATAGAAAAAATATCTCAACCAATCAAATCTTATATTTCAAAAGAAACCAACTGGTTAATGACACCAGTCTGTTTGAATCAAGAGTAGTTATCTTTAACTGATTGTAGCATTGAAAAAGTGAAAATTATTCCTCTTAACCAAAACAACTGTGAAATGTAAAAGTTCATTTTTATCAATTAAAAAAGATGTCAAAGATTTTTTAAAATTATTTTTTCAAATCAAAGAAAAGGACAAAGTTTCAGTTTTTTTTTTATGAAGGAAAGAAAAAAGTTTATTTGAATTGCCCTCCCCAACATTTCCTCTTTCCTTGTTAGCTAGACTCGGTTTGTTTAGTCGATAGAAAATCTCTGTAGAGATTAATGAAAAACTGTTGCAGACTTCATGTTTTTGACAGTTACATTTCTTTTTCAAATATTTTCTAACACGTCTTATGAAAAACAAAAGAAATTACTTCATAATTCAAAATTGTTTTTTTTTTTTTGGTGGAGAGAGTTTCACTCGCATCATTAAACAATTAGTTTTAAAAATTAGACTATGAAAAGCAGAATACTGCATGTGCGTGTGTCTTTATTTGTTCTTCTATAGAAACAGGATTTTTTTTATTTAGATTCAAAAGAAGAAACAATTTTCTACTTTATTTTCTTTTTTCTAATTTGATTTTTAGAACTGGTTTATCTAAACCAGTTTTAAAAACCAAATCCAAATAAAAAGCAAATTATTTCATAATCAGTCCTAAAGCCAATTCTATTTGGAATGCTTTGAATCTATTTTCAGGATTTGTTCTTAGTCCGGTTCATGATAAATTCAAACCTGATATTAAGACTCTCATCAGAAAATTATAAGAACTAGAGAAAGAAATTTTGAGACTTGTTTTTTATTTTTAATCAAATATATATTTTTTATTCGTATAATTGTTCTTGTAAAAATGTTTATTGTTGTTCTGTTTGAGGAATTTGATTTCATTTTTATTCTTATCTTCTGAAAGATTTTTTGTAAAATGGAGCATGTCTTATCTACTTTGATTATAAATGTGATGTTAAATCAAATGAGCTATAATGGCTCAGTCAGAATATTTTCTATAAAAACTTCTGATTGCTGGTTCAATCCTATTCAATTTTTATTGGATACCTGATGAGGCTATGTAAAGAGAAAACCTCAATCTTTTGTTTCCTTGTATTCTAACTTTGATTGGTCACAAAGTATTAATGAAAAATAATAATTTGCCTTTGCTATTTATTTCTAGTAATGATTAGTTATCATTAGTTTTATTAATTCTTAAGCCATTGCTTGACACAGGGTCAGATATTAGTTTATAGAAATAGATTGGATAATGAATCCAAGGATTTAAGATTTAATGTGTGGGTGTGTGCCTGCATGTGTCTATAATTAATTATTTCAATTTTATTTACATAGGAAGGCTAAATAATTGCCAGTTGTTTATTACCTAATATACACAACCGCACTGAAGGCGGATGAAAGCTGCAACAGAGGATGGCCTCCAGTCATCGTGGTTTTCCATGCCATTGGAACAAGGCAATCCTTTGCCAAGGTGACTGTAGATGCACCAGTCTCCCCACGTTAAAAAAGAAACCATGCACAGGTGACCTTACAAAAGGTGGACAGTCATACTCGACCACGAGTGACCACCGATGATAATGATGACCTAAAATAGGTTTTCAGGTAAAAAATACAAATGACCAGATGCAGTCATTTGCAACACAAACTGGATTTTAGAATGGCCTAATGTCAATATATCATATAGAGACCTTAGACGTGAACAAACTGTTCAATTCCAGTTTTGTGTGTTACACCCCATATACACACACACACACTGTGGCCTAGAGCTTCTAGATCAATCTAAAACCTTTAAAGAATCAAATAAAAAATTCAAATCCATTTCTTGATTTCTCACATTTTGATTGTTTTAGACATTGTGCCCCACTTGAGGGCCTTGAGGGGAATTTCTTTTTTCTTCTTGAAGAAGTTCAGCCTTTAATAAAAGTGTTTAAACCTTTGGACCCTGACTTAGCCAATATGTAGGTTCTTCATGGTCTTTTAATACAAAGGCTCGATTGGCTTGTTGGTACTTTTGCTATGTTGTCCTTTATCCAAGGTCACAAAGATAGATATATCAGCCCTTCAAGGTCCAAAGGTTTAACTAAAAAAGTGTTTGAACTGCTTTTAAACTGGTTCTCATCTTTGCCTTGAGTAAAATGAATTGTTAAGCAAAATATTTTTGAAATTCATTCAAAAGATTTTTTTAAAGCAAATACTTTCTACTTTTGTAGATGCAATCAAGAATTTTCTTAGAACTTTGATAAAAGTTACCAAGTTTAAACAATCTCAAGAAAGTTGAAATAGTTTAAATTATAAATTTGACAACATAAGAAAATAATTTTCTCTTTTTTTTTAAATTGTCATTTAAAAATAATTGTAATAGAGATTCTCTAGGATCGAATGAAAAGTATTGTGGCGTTTATTTGATTAAGAAAAAACTTTCTGGAAAGAATCTGATGGCCATGTGGAGCACACACATACACAGATATACATTCCTGGTTTAAAATTTAAGACCACTTAAAAATCTTTAAACTTTTTTTTTTTTCAAGGATAGATTTTAAACTTGTTAAGGTTAACATCATAATCTAAAAAGTTATGGAAACAAAAAAAAAAACTACATTCCAAACATTTTATATAGAAATTTACATTTTTATAAAATGAGGTTATTTTCATATGATAAAAATTATAAGATCATGGATTTAAATTGCTAGATGCTAATTCCAATTTTTAGTGTAGTTAAAGATTAGCAGTCATTGTTTAAAGGTGTTAGCATGTTCTTAGCAAGCAGAGTTAGCAAAGTTAAATGTTCTCAAATTCTAGAATTCCATAAACAAGATTATCACAACAGGTAATCACAGCTAAGGTAAATAGCAGTAAAACTGTGATTTGCTACTTTTTAAGAAACATTGAGAATTATGGTAAAGCAAAATCTTTCTAGTAACCCAAATTTCTCCTGCATTGAGTGAAAACAATTATCCTGGGGATTTTGTTCTAGTTTCAACTAGACAGTCACAGATGCTCATTGGAGTCCAGTAAGAATCAAACAACACTCATGACATAAAAGGCTTGGTAAATAAATAGCGTAAAAATATTCTTTGGCTTCCACGTCACAAAGTAGACCGTTTTAAGGTTTGGCCATGAATACCAAGTAAGGAATTTGAAGAAAGTCTTGTTTTCAGATGAGAAAAAAATGGCCCTTATTCCAACAATATTGACATTACAAAAATATATCTCTTGAAATTTTCTCAACATGTCAGTAGTGGAGGGTCCCTAATCATATGAGGTGGGGTGCCTTACAGAAGGGCAATGGAGAACCAAGTGGTGCAGGGTCATTAAACAGCAGCTACAAAAAGCATCTTCGATGATGGACAGCCATCGTTTGTGCGTGGAGGGGGGGTAGATGGTTATTCCAACAGGATAATGCTACAATCCATGCTGCATGAGAGAACTAGACCTCTCTCCAAGAAAATGGAGTTCATATTTTAGGACATCCTGCATGCTCACTTGAACCCAACTGAAAATGTTTGGGGATGACAAGAGATGCTTATTGATATCACAAATAATATTCAACAAAAAATGCACTTTAAAAGCAGGATGCCCCCCCCCTGCACTTAAATGGAAACCTTTATTTCTATCAAACCTTAAAGAAGTTTTCAACTCATCAAAAACCAGTGAAGGTAAAAATCAATATGAAATTTAATTGTTGAATCTTTTCATTCACTTTTTGGACAGTTTTTTTCTCTAGTCTTATTATTTTGATCATTTGTAAAACACATAATTTTATAAAAATGTAAATTTCTAAATGAAATGTTTGGAATGTAGCCTTTTTGTTTTCATAACATTTTAGTATTTGAATAGGGAGGAGTTTTAATCTATCCTTAAAAAAGGTTTCTTTTTAAAGATTTTTTTGAGTGGTCTTAAATTATTGAAAGGAAGTTTCTATCCATATAATAGTGTAATGATTCTCGGATTGACACCGTTTCAATCCAGTTTCAATCCTGACTAAAGGGAGATACTTATGGTTTGCAGAGATGTACTGACAAGCCATAGTGAAATGGGCAAGTATAAAAATTGCTAAAAAATTATTTATGTGTGTGTGACTTAATTGTAGTCAAATGTTTCAGTTATCTAAAGTTTAATTACAATAATAATTATAAGCATTCTCTTAAAACCGAGTTTGTATTGTTTTCTGTAAGAGTTTATTTTTTTCTATGTATTTAAATAGAAAAAGACATTGTTTAATATGTTCACCTCAAATTTTGTATTATTTCTCTATACATATAATTATGGTTTCTTCTGATTTCATTAAAATACATGTTTTGACAATGTCATTCAGGACATCTTGCAGTTCATAAGTCTGGAGAGATATATGTTTATGTATTTAAGATATATATATATATATATGTAACAAAGATAAATATTTAAAGAAAAAACAACATTGATGCAGTTAGACTATTGTCATTTATAATTCGATTGAAGTAATGAATAAATTTGGTAAAATATTTGCCTATTATTTTTTTTTAAAGATGATTTTTTAAAGTATACATCCTTTTTGAACTAAAATCAATCTCCCAAATATTAGTAAGATTTGAAAAGGAAACTTTCTTTGAAATTTATTTAATTTAAAAGAAATGATTTAAATATGCATCCTTCAAACGTTATATTTCATCCAATTGTTTCTAGAATTATTTACAAATTATATCTGTTTCCTAATCATTCTTTGATAAATAATGCATTTTATTAAAGTCCTTATAAGAAATGAGAATACTACAAAAGTATAATCCTTCCCCCCCAAAAAAAAAAAACATTATTATTATTAAACTAAGATTTAAATGAATTATGAAAACATTTTTTATTTTCTAAATTTTTCCTGGTTAACTTTCACATTTGATTAATAATTGTGTTGTTTTACTTTGAATGGAAATTAATTTCTAAAATTAAGGCATTGCTGATTTTATTGACATTTTGTGAAGGTCAAATGAGAACTTTTACATTTTTGAAAAAGACAAATTTCTTATCATTTTTTGGTGAAGAAAATATTTCTCATGAAACCCAATCCATTTTAATCATTTTTTCTCTTTTTGTTTTTCACCAAATTTTAAAGAGAGAAACAAATGGGGAAAGAAATATAAAACCATTAAAGTAGAATTTGTGGTTCAGAAGGAAGAAAGAAAAAAACATTACAAATCCACATTAACAAATCTTGTATAACAATCATATTATAATACATATCATAAAGAGGATTTATTTTCAAGGATTGTCTTTCTATTTACCAAATATTTGTTTATAATTTGCTTGCCATATTTATACTCACTATTTCCAAATAATTCAATATGTTTATTTGTCTCCCTCTCTCTCTCTCTCTCCCTCCCTCCCAAAATGTACCCATTGCTATGTAATCATCAACTAACAAACCTTTTGATATTAAAGTCTATTAAAGATCATTAAAACAGCCATTATGAGTCATCACAATAAAACATGTCACCTTCTGATTGGATTAAAAAAAAAAAAGAGCCAACCAATCATTAAAAAATGATTTCAAACCAAAAAACATTTTAATTTATTTTTGTCAAAAACTGAAAGTTCTGCTCTTCTGCTTCTTCTATATTTCTATGAATTGAACTGCCAGTTACTGCAGCAGCAGCAGCCAGCATTGTGCTTGGCCTTGGCTTATTGCTTTCTGTCATTTGCTGAAATTCATATTTGGGGGCTTCATTGCTCACAAAATGATATTCTTTTGTATTATTTAGTGAAGAACATTGTTAAAGATGACCAAGATAGAGAATAATTCATTATTTGTAAGATGAGGAAGATTTGTGAGCTTTTGTGGACCTCATCTTTGTTGCTTCTATATTCAATGTATATAAAAGGTGTTTGTGGAGAGGGGTGAAAACGATTATCCAATAACATTTTTATGTCTGTGAAAATATGTCATAAATATAAAATCCAGTTGATTAATTCAGTTTGGTATTTGTGAGTTAAGGCATTTCAAACAGATGACAATTTTTCCCAATGTTTTTAAAAAGAGGAATGTTAAAATAAAAAAAAATTCTTGATGTTATCCACATTATTTTTTAATAAGGTTTAGTTTTTTGAGATTTTTTTTTTGTATTTTTTGCTTAAATTATTTTGATTTGTTTGTCTTAAGAGAAAAGATCAGTGATGACTGGTTTGTTTATGGATAGAAAACAAATCTCTTTTTAGGGCAAATTCTGTTTTATTTAAAGTTTTAATAAATGCATTCAATAAAACAAGTGCTAATTAATAAATAGACTAAGATAGAAAAGTTGCTTTTCAGGGATATTTATTATTATTATTATTATTATTATTATTATTATCATTATCATTATTATTATTGTCACACGCCAATCAACAGGTTTCTTCTATTATTATTATTATCATTATTATCATTGTTACTATTATCTATATTTATAATTCTTGCTAACATCATGTTAGATTTAATTCTATGATATATCTGTAAATTATGGCACTCTGAAATCCTTGACTAATATTTGATTAATATTCTTTAATAGAAATCCGAGGTACCTTCAATAAATTTAGACTTTTTTTTTCAAATGTGGTCTTTTATTGATAGTAGACTGATTAAACGTCCCTTTTGTAGTAATCTCCTGTGGCTGCACTTGCACCATTCCAACAACTTTTGGAAGGCCCTATGGAAGTTCCCTGTGTGATTGTGTCAAGGACCCTGGTCACAGCTTCTTTCATCTCCTCAATTGTCTCATAATGACAGACCCTAAGGTTTTCTTTGAGCTTAGGGAACAATCAAAAGTCACATGGAACAAGGTCTGGACTAAAGGAAAAGTGAGGAACTGTCTTGATGCTCATCTTAGTCTGTGACAAGAATAGACTTGTGGACCGATGCATTGTCTTAATGGAAATACCAACATCTTCTACATCTTCAGTTCCTCTCAAATAATTGTATAATTCCCACATTAATATCAAACTGTCATCTATTGTCTCCATAGACACATGGCAGTCGTTATCCTGAAAATCTTCTTTTGGCCAATCAACTCTGGTGGTTTGGTTCATTTCCTAACTCTTCAAACACCTCTCATCATCCCAGTCTTCCTTGAATATCTTTTGCTGTTCAAAAACTGATGCTCAATTCCATATATTTCTGTAGCATTTTTTTTTTATTGCATATTGTTCTCACGTCCAGATTGCATTTTTGAAATTCACCAGCTGTGACAATCAGGCTTTAATAGAGTGTATTCCAATTCCTTCTGTAGATGTTTATTTGATCCTTGAATCATAAAAATTACCCAGTCATCTCATAAGATGTCTGGTAATAACATACTGAATTTTTAAGATTTTACAACAATTTTAAATGCCTGTAGAAAGAAAATCTTTGAACTTATTGAAGGCACCTCATTTTTTATTACTAATTCTTTCTGATCAAAAATAGGAATAAATAAAAATTTGATATGAAAGTTAAAAAATACAATCTTAAGTTTTTCCTCATTTTGTGAAAAAAAAATTGATTGTTATGTTAGAAAATTAGATCACTTACAATTCTAATGAAATTTTAAAAAATAGTGAAATATTTCAAATAATTATTGCTACTTTTGTTAAAAACCACACAAGCCTTCCTGTCATGGCTGACAATTAAACGGAGAAAAAAATGGAAAAAAATATCTTGAAAAAAAAACCGTTTGCCACAATTTTTTTGGGTTTTAAATATAAATAAACTCTTAAGGTATAAATACTTTTTTATCCAGTTGGCTAGTGAATAAGAGTAGCAAGAACTATTTGAAATATTTTACTAATTTCTATAAATATTGAAGATTCATTGAAATTACAATTTTGTTTTTACTTTTTAATCTTGGGCCAATGTTTAGCATTCAAACTTTGTGATTGTCAAGATTATCATTTTGAGTGTCACTTTCTTTAAGTTTCACAAATAATTAAAAATATCTGAAAATCTGATTCATTTCCTCTTATTTCAAATGCATCAAGAAAAATGTAATTGACAAGTTAATAAAAGTAGTTTTTTGGACTTAAATAACGCGTCTTTGATATGAAATAGTCCATTTAGAAAAGAAAAAAAAAAACCTTTTTAAATCTGAAGTAGAAATGAAAATTGATAAAAAAGTCCTTAACATCAAAAATTGATTCAATAGAAAACCAAATGGAAAAAAGGAAAAATATTAAAACTTGCTGAGTTTGTGAATTTTTTGTAAAAAATGCCAAGTAGATTCTGTTTTTGTAGTTGTTGTGTCGAAAGGATTTTCATCAGCCACCCTCCTATCAAGGAAAACAATCATCCTTGCCCCATAACACAAAAAGTTTGGATAATAAAAAAATATTCAAAACTAATTTCTGTCTTTTGTTTAACACATTTTTTCCAACAAATTTTTTTTTCTTCAAATTTTGTTTGTTTTTTGTCTTTCTTTATATCAAAGAACATCAGAAAAAATCTTTTTTTTTTTTCAATTGGAAAAAAACCTATTGAAACTTCTAACCAGTTTTATTTTTTTAACTTTTAGAAATTCTAAAATTAGAAAAAGCTAAAAAAAAAAAAAAAGAGACTATTTTTGTTTTTTTGTTTAAATCAAGAAACTTTTTCTTTAAATGAATGCAAATACAAAAATTTCTTATTGAAAAACTAAAAAGACCAAAAAATTTTGGTTGAGATTTTTGTTTTTGGATTTCAATGGATTGAATTTTGATTTATAAATTCTATTTTTCTTCTTTTAACTAAACTCCATTTTGTTTTTATAATATGAATCATCTGAAAGATAAAAAAAAATCAAAACAACCAAAAAAACTGTCTTTTTAAAGCAAGTTTTTGTTAAAAACCTCATAAAAAAAAAAGTGAAAATTTTCAGATTCTTAAAATACATTTGTTATAAACTTAATTTATCATTTTTAGTATCATATTAGCAGCAAAATTCTTTGAACATTTACAAATAAGTATAAGCTCTAAGTTTGTAGAAGGGATAATTTATGTAGTGGTAATAACTAGGGCTTTGATCATATGCTTTTTTTTAAAGAAAATAGTCTTGCAATTTTTCCATTTTTAAAATTCTTTACTTAGTAGGGTCATGACAACATACTTTTATTAAAAATATTCTTGTAACAGTCTTAATAACTAGGGATCTGACAAGTGTATTCTTTAATAAAAGAATATTGTCACAGCCCTAGTAATAACTAAGAAAAATGAATAACACTTGTACTAAGTCATAGCTGAATCGATAAAAACAATCTACCTCCATGAATTGAATAAAAGGTTAAGACTGATGGAATAAGAACAATCAACCTTTATGGAAAGAATGAAGGATTCATAACCAAAATAAGAATCAGAATTCTTTATCAAAGAACATTACTATTGTTGAGCAAACATACCAGATCAGTTCATCCTGAATGAATGGAATTATTTTTTCTTAACAAATTAAAAATATCTCTTCATCAAATAGAAATTGATTTCACTTAAGAGTAAAATTTTCATAAAATGAACCTCCTTGAATTTTTTAGTTGAAAAATTTTGAGCACAAAACTTATTTGACAGTGAGTCATATTAATGTAATCGAGGGCAGACATTGACAATGATGCTGTGGATTTTTTGCAGGGGCGTTTGTCTTCTGCTAGGGACACCATCCACTAGGACTCACTAGGTGCATTATACTGGGTTTTGCAATCTGTGGTTGCTGCAGACTTCCTTGAGTTTGTGAGCCCAGGATCTTGGCTAAAGAGTCTTTCCTCTGTGTTGTTGACAAATGAGATATTAGGATAGCATTTAAGATTAGGTAAGAACTTGAAATTCAAAATAGTTCGATCAAAGTCAGGTTAACTTGAGAAAAAATTTAATTTTCATTTTTTAATTTTTTTTTTTTTTTTTTTTTTCAATTCCTTGTAAGAAATTGAAAAAAAAAAGATTTTTTCATTTAATCACATTTTTGACAAATTTCTTGGCATTTTGGATTGTCAACAACCATTCTGTGATGTGTACGATAACTCCAATTTGGGCCACTTGGTGGGTTCTTTGTCCAAACAAATGACCCATGGCGCTAAAACAAAACAAAAAACAGAAATTAATTTCTTTTAAAATACTTTTAAATTAGAAAATCTAGTGAAAAATCCTTTCCTATAAAAATAATTTCCCAAAAACAGTTTTCATGGAATTTCTTTATCAATTGTTGAAGTAAAGCAAATTAATAAACAGCTTAAAATTGCGACTCAAGTTGAAATCTGCTCATTTCAAAGTAAAACAGAATTGTTAATTTATATTTATTAATTCATTTCCTTAGAATTTGTGTCTTTTGTTACAGTTGGATGTTTTGAAAAGACATTGAATTGTTGTCTGTTGTACTTTACTTTAGGATTGATTACAAAAAAAAAAAAATCTCTAAATGCAATAATAATCAGTTGATTGATTTGTATTTGGAAAATAATTGAAAAACTGTTTCTGGTTCACTTGCAGGTCACCATACAACAGAGAAGACTCCAATTGAAGACAAAACTGTTTTCCTATCTTTGTCTATCATTTATTTGATTCTGATGAATAAATAACTTGGTATTTAGAATTTGTCATCATATTTCGACCAAAAAGTAGAAAAATGGAGAATAATTATAAATTTATTTACCAAAATCAGATAAAAGAGAAATTAGATGGATTAAATAATATTAATTTAATAATATTAGATAATTTAATAATAAAATTATTAGATGGATTAAATAATATTCACTTTCCCCAAATTACATTTATTAATTTAAAAAAATGTAATTTGGAAAAAGTGAATCATAATGATCAGTTGATGAGAATTGATGCTAAGCAAATCACTTAAAATTTGATGGATTTTCTAAAAATTTGAAGAAAAACAAAAATTTCCAGACTTACTTTTCCTCGAAGGGGATAATTGGAATTTAAACGAGAATCGTAACAATGTTCGTAGGAGATTTTCTCTTTTGAATCTAAATCCGTTTCTTCTAAATTATTGACATGAACTGAAAATTTAAAAAAAGCATAAAGATTATTTTGCAAATGAATTTATTTTTAGAAGATTTCAATTATTGTTCTCATTTCAGTTTGACTGATGAGTCCTTCATCTCTTTTGTTTGTTTTGAACTTGTGGATCTTTTGCAAAATTGCTTTCTTGTTGAAGATGATTTGCTTTGAGATCCTCAACAAGTCTTCATCTTAAATTATTTACTGCCTCTTTTTAAAAAAAATAAAAAATTGCTCTTTTTTAAAAAAATAAAAATATGCTCTAAAAAATTATTCAGAAATCTTGAGCAAGCTCTGCACATTCTTTGAAAAAGTCTTCATGTAACAAGTCGTATCCAGCAATATCTGGATGGAGCAGGAAGGAGTTCCAGGAGATCATTGTTCATTGGAATCACAAGTGTACTTATCCATTAAAATACAATGATAACAACATTTTTGACATCATAAGAAATAAATTAATTTATTATAAAGTTACTTACAGCTAGACAATGATGAATCTGGATGAATTTTGGATGTGACAGGATCATAACATGTACCATCATCTTTCATTTTACAATAATCTCTACGGAAAACTGTGTCATACATTTTGGCCGGCTTCTTTTTTTCAAGGGGAGGTAAGTAAGGTGCAATCCAATGGCCCTCGGGTTGTCCCTCAGTTTCCACATAGCAAACGGGTGCATTTAGAGTTGCAGAATTCTGCCTCAAAAAAGAGCATTTCTTGGGAAACGGTTTGTGAACTCGATGATCTTTGAGATCATAACACATGACTTGAGAGTTGTGTGACAACATATCAGGACGCTTATTCAGTTGTATGCCAAGAGGATCAATTGCCCTTACATCACCACGAACATCGGGGTATTTATGAGGTTCATCATTTTCATTATAAGCAACACAGCGATAAGTATTGGGACTAAATAAGATAAAACAAAACAGTCAAATTTATGTAAAAAGACTTGATTCTCTTGGAGAAGGTATGAGTAGGTATTATTCTAGGCACAATAAATAATGATATTCATAAAATATAGTAAAATATTCCAAATAGCTATTGCTACAGTTATTCAACAAAAGACTTTATTCAATTTTTTATGCATTAAGATGTTATGGGGCACTTTCATTTGCAATTTCAATTCATATTTTTACTAATATACAAGGTTTGTTAAATAACTTTTGAGAAAATGTTAACAGAAATAATATTTATTTTCATAAGCTTAAAAAACTTTTCCCCCTTTGAAATAAGAGCCTTCCACATCTACACACTTCTTCATGCATCTCTTCCAATCCTGGAGGACCTCCTCAAAGTACTTATTCAGTAGTACCTTCAGGTAATGATGCCTCTGTTAACTGAAATTTGATTCCCCTAAGACTGTCAGGAAGCAGTCGCATGGAGCTAGGTCATGGCTGTAGGGTGGGTGTTGTACCATTTTTATTCTCCTGTCAGTTCAATAAGTCTGTTCAATAAGTAATGAGAAATTGTCAGGAGAAACATTGATCAGATCTTCAGTCAGAACTGACTTTCACTTTGACACTTCCTTTTATATAAATGGAATTTGTGTGTTTGTCTGTTAGTGAGTTCATTTCCTATTAACCCATCATCGTCAAAATCGACAGACTTAGAGTATTTGTGCACACGTGTGTGTTCATATGCAGTTTGAACTAACTATCACTAAATATGGCACCCATGGGTGTTAAAATTCAGTATTACCTGATGGTCCTATGTTGAATTCATTACTATTGTTGTTCTGTATAGTTTTAATTTAGGCTAAATTGGATAAATAACAGCAGGATTTGTCTCCCCTTACGGAAAAGTCAATAATCATTGTCTGTCAATTTGTGCAACTACAACAGTCCAACTGTTTGCCTTCCTAACACTCCAGATCTTGGCAGTCGACAAGACTCAGTGGATAGACAATCGGACTTTGGAGCTGTACTACGCAGGTTCGAATCCAAGTTGTTCCGTCTACGTTAACATGTCGACTAATACCCTCGAAAAAGGTATGAAGCCCTATCTTCCCTCCAGCTATGGGTTAAATAGTGCAACACCTCAACGGCAAATGTGGCGGATGATGTCCACAGAGACACAACGGTGCTGAAGGCGGATGAAGGCTGCAAAAGGGGATGGCCTCAAGTCGTTGTGGTTCTCTCCATGCCATTAGAACCAGATCCTCCTCTGACAAGGGGCTGTGTGGTGACTGCAAGTGCATCAGTCTCCCCACGTTAAAAGACATCACGCACAGGTGTCCTCCCAAAAAGATACACAGAACCAAGGAGGAGGATAATCATACTCAAACACGAGTGACCGCCATGACCCAGATCTTAACACAATTGATTATTTTGTTATGGGAAAGACACCAGTTGGTGTGTCTGTCCTACAAAAGCCTAGTTAGTTCTTAGGCTAAAAGCAGTTTTCAAAATCCTTTCTAAGGAAAATCAAACTGTTCCAGATTCTGCAATAATCTTTTACTAATAAATCTCTTAACCTTAAATCCAAACTCTTTTACTGTTAATGTCTTGTCTGATCAATTGAACAGAGAATGTCTTATGCCTCTTAGTCTGTGTCTTTTTCCTGTTTTGGTGAATGAACAAAAGCTATTTAAAATATCTATTTTTTATAAATATCATTGGAATCACAAGTGTTATCTTTTAATTAAGTCAATTTTTTTTCAAATTCATAGAAATTTTTTAGGAGAGATGGGGGAGATAAAAACAGAAAAACGTGTGAATTATTATTATTATTATTATTATTATTATTATTATTCTCCAACTCATTGTCTGGATTAAAGCATTTGAAGAAAATTATGAATGATTTTATGAACTTGAGCAATTATTTGATTCTTTGAAAATTTGTCAATTTCATGTAAATGACATCCAGATCTGATCCAGATCCAAAAGTTAATATCATTTTTTTTTCAAAACCAGTGCTGCTGATGCTGCTGCAGTTTTTTGGGAAATTTCACAAAATAAAAATTGTGTTGCCAAAATTACAATTCTTTTCCGTTGGGGTCCCATCTAAAAACATCAAAAGAATGCCATGGTTCTAAGGAGCTCTAGTTTCAAATAGAAAAAAATATTGAAATATCTAAAATGTTTTGTATAAAATTTCTGTAAATAGATTTATAAAATTAAAATGAAAATATTATTGATTAATTCTTTGAACCCTAACTTATCAAAACTACCAAGTAGTCACTCAGAGGAGTTATAGTACAGCAACAAATTAGGATCAAAATATTGGTGTGTCATTTTTTTGGCTAGGGCCGATATACCGGCCTTCTAGGGTTCAACAAAGGATTAACAAATATCAAAATGTCTTTTTTTTTAAAACAAAACTTAACTTCCTCAATTTTTATTCGTTAAAGAAATTTCTGTAAATCATATAAAATAATAATTCTCCAATTAACTGTTAATTTCTTAAATAAATGAATTTAAAAATGTTTTTATTTCAAGTTTTGATAGTTTACTTCTCTTTGGAACATTTTTAACCCCCGATCCCCCCCTCCCAAAAAAAAATGCTCCCCAGTCTTTTAAAAGAAATTCTAAAAACAGCCATAATTTGATAGATTTTAATATTAACGTTAAGGAATAAGACGAGATTTTGTAAGAAAAAGTTTTTATGAATTAATAGAAAGAAACAAAAGTTGATTCGAATGCCAAAAGTGTAAAAAACAAAGCTCTTACCCTCATGTGTGTGTGTGTGTGCGTCTAGCCTGTTTGTTTGAATGCGTGACAGAGACACTGCATTGTATGTGTCTAGGTGTGTGTGTCAGAGTGTGTGTATATGTGTGTTTGGGTATGTCACTATGTCCCTGTCAGATGGTGATGCTGATGCATTGCGTATATACAATCTAATGATGATGATGCGGGTGCGTCTTCTTTTATGTGGTTTTTCTGTTACTGTTGGTGTCAATGGTGTTGGTGTATGTGTGTCCTTTTTTATGCACGAAGCACATATTCCCATATGTGTATGTAGTGTGTGTGCTTGTGGGCGCCCCCTACCTCGTCTCTAATTGGATTAAATGTCCTGCTGTCAGTGTAGTTAGTTTTATTAAAAGAAGAATTCCTAAATTAAATTTAAGAAAAAATATTCAGGGTGAACAGTTTATAATAGAAGTTTAAAGCCGTTTTAAAAATAGTTTATAACTCCCAAACCCTTTTTTAATAAAAATTAAATGAAATTTATAAGTTTATGACTTTCTTTTTCTAACGCTGTCAGTGTATATGGTGATGATGATGATGATGAGGTCACACAACAACCCGTTAAAAAATGATTCTTACTTGTATTTGTTAGGGACCCTTTTCTTTCGTGTTATTGTCGGCATATTTGATGATGTTGCCATTTTCCCCCTGTTTTTAGTTTATAAATAAAATTAATTATTCATTTTACAATTTCTCTATTTAATGTCCTATTGATGATTTGGCGCGCTTTTAGAGTTATCATAGAATAAAATATCGAGAAACGATGCCGCCATGTTGTTAATTGTGATAAAACGTCGTCGTCATGGTGACCAGAAGCGTTAACTGTTGCCAAGAAACAAATAGCTTTTTATTATTTATTTATTTATTGTAAACGAACGACGAAATGAATTTCTAGTTGGAATGATTGGATTTATTTCTTACTTTTAGCTTTAAATCTTAATTTAGACTCTAAAGAAAATAAAACAATAATGATTACTCAAATAATTTCAATTTTTTATTGAATGTTTTGAAGATTGCGGTTTTAACTAAATTGAATGTCTGAGAAAGATTTAGTTTTTAGTGGGGTCGGGAGGGGACCCCTTCCTGACTTAAAATAATTGAGTTTATTTTGCTTCTCACCGAGTAAATATAGAGGTCTCCAGTTAACATACTTTCAATATTTCTTAGGGGGGGTGCTAGATACCCTCTTAAAAAAATTTGAAGTCAATAAAGAATATTTATGTTTTTTCGTTTTTGTTGTTGTTTGTGTAGTGTTTTTGTTGTACAGTTGCAGTGATATTTTTAAAATACAAGTTCTATTAATATCATTTGGATCAATTATATATTTTTTTATGTTCGGTCTGTGTTTTTGTGTTCGTTAAATCGTAAGATTTTTTGCAATCATTGAGAAAATCTTTTAATTCAACGAACAAAAGACAATACCGAACATAAAAAAATTAGACACTCAAAATTAAAACCCACAATGCGCACCTCACCATCCAGTCAACGTATCTCAAGAAAGGGATTGCGTCACAAAAACCAATACTGGAAAACACGTGATGAGAGGACGTAAGTTATAAACAGTAGTATGAGTCAATTAGGCCTCTTTAAAGATTTTTCTGCTTCAATTCTGGAGTCGATTTTCAGGACGAAACAACTATAAAGACTCTTGCTTTCTGCTCAACCCCATCAACATTCTTTACCAGCAGACCAAACCACCACAGCAATCATTAACAACAACAACGACGATTTAAGTAAGCATCTCTCTCTCTACTGCTACAACTTCCTCAATCGTGAACCGGCCAAAGATTGTTCTATGTCGAAATCTCCGCATCAACACCACTCGGTAACATTTTCATTACTTGCAAGTAAGAAAATAACTTTGGACGAACTTTATCTTCCAAACTTCTAAAAAGTCTCCTTTTCACAAACTTTTACATATCCGCAATATTTTCACCCAATCATTTACATTTTACTCTTTGTTACTTTCAACGAATATTTCTCATTTCACTCACTCCTCAAACATTCAAGTAATCAATTTTAACTTTTTTACCAATCTTAAATAAAAATTTTTGTTTAAATATAAACATCGTGCGTCTCTGTCGTCATTTCTTTTGCTGTAATGTTCCTTCTCTCTATTTTTAACGTTCGTGGCGGCGACGATCGGTAATATATTTTCTTGGTGAGCAGCAGCAGCACCAACCAAGTTTGGCTCAAGGCCATTTTTTAAGGTGAATGCAATGTTTTTTACTGCGACGATCGGTAATCAAATCCATTATATCTGTTCCCCATTTTCAATGAACAATCACATTTGCCACAGCCGCTACAGTTTTGATCCCACTTAAAGGTAGTAATAAGTAAAATAGACGTACATTTCAAGATTAAACACTGCTAGTACCCGATCACGAGGAGGTTAGGTTACCTGGGGCACCCTCCTATGTTTAATAAAAGAATAAGTTTGAATTATGAAAGTACCAGTTTTGGTATGTTTTTATTTGTCCTAAAGATTTCATAAGTGTGTAATTATCTTTCGGCTTTGAATTCGGGTCGAAACATTTTTTTATGATTGATTCATGTCTAAATTTATAACAAAAATCAGTTTTAATTTGGGCCGCAGCGGCGCAGCAGCGCCGCCGCACTCCGCAGCGAGGCTGGAGCATTGGTAAAAGCTCAGACTCAAGAATTAGAGTACGCGAGTTCAAATTTCAGTCAAAACCATTGCAATTGCATTCACCTTATGAATATGGCCTTGGGCCAAACTTGGTTGGTGCTGCTGCTGCTGCTGCTGCTCACCAAGTAAATATAATATCGAAAATCAGTTCATTAGGAAAAAAGACTTAATGTATTTCTTTCTTCTCCTCAGCTTTCTCCTCGTCTCCACCTCCATCAAGGGTGATCAGAAATAAAAGAAGTGGGGACTAAAAATAAAATTAATTACAATAATTTTTCCATGTATTTTGAATTAATTAACAAAAAAAAATCACTTTACGTAAAAAACTCAATCACAAAATTGATTTATGAAGAAAAGAATTCCTCGAAAATAGTTTAGTTAAAATAAGAATAAAAAGTGTTTACTTTTTGTCTTCTATTTTATTATTTTCATTGAGGGTTATTCTTGTTGTTGTTAATTGGTGCTTAGCAACAAGGTTTCTTTATTACCTTCATTCTAAAGCCATGGTCTTGGCGCGACTCCGACTACTCGAGAAAATTGACACTTATTTAATTCCAGATATTTACAAAGAAAAAAAGTGAGTGAAAATATTTTTTTTTCTTTTCCCAAACAATTAATATTTTTATTTATGAAAAAGGTTAAAAATGAAAACAATGTTTCAGTTTCATTAATTCTCTTTATGGAGTTTGTGCTTGCTTGATTGTTTGTTTTTTTTTTTTGTTTTTTTTTTTTGTCATTTGGTGGGGGCGGTGGTTGTGGTTAGTCACCGCTGGTGGTTCTTGTTGCTGTTGCTGCCTAGCTGCTACGTGAGGAGGAGCCTCTTGTCGGCCGCACGGAGGCCCCTCCCCAACAACAACAACAACAACAATGATTATTCCTAATAACCATCATCATCATGATGACACAGACTAAAAAACTAAATTTACTAATTGTGTTATTGTTCTTATTCGTGTTGTTTCAACAATCAATATACGCCATAAAAAACAATAAAAATAAACATAAATTCTAAAAATAAATAAATAACATTTGATATTTAACATTTAACATTTTTAAAAGTTGATGAAAAAAATATATAGTTGCCAACTTGAATGATTATTTTTTTAAAACAGCACAGCTCAGCAACGGCGCAATGCCCTCGACGTATTGGCCCTTTTTCTGGCCTTTTTGCACTTGAAGAAAACAAAATATTAGGCAAGTGCTCTCTGGGGTATAATCAGGCTCTCAGTCTACATACCCCGTTTGCGAGAATGCAATATTAGCTAATTTAATTTTAAGCCAATTTCAATAAGCAATCAAATTGCTATCTTACAGACGGTGTCGTCGTCGGTGTCTGCTGCTGCTGAGTATGTCTTATTTTGGAGTTTCCCTTGCAGTTTAGGGAACAGATAAATTTGAGCTTTGTAGAAAGGAAAACACTGAAACAGTAAACACCGGTTGTACTTTGGCTTCTTCCTTCTCTCTCTTTTTCTCTCTTTATGTCCAATTTTGTCTATTGTTTTCTCGATATCTGTTTGACGTTTTTATGACGCGGACGCTTGTCCAGTTTTCGCCCGGACTCAATGGCCCATTGTCTCTAGTTAGATTTAAATCAGACATCGCTAGTTCAATCCCAGCCGATTGCACTGTTAAAGTAACTACGTTTTTTCCCATCTCCTATTTTGGATTTTATTTGAAATAATTTCTTTTTAATTTGCGTCTTTCCATGATAGCCCTTCTGATAATTCGTAATGAATGACATCTGGTCTCATTCTTCTACATTTCCTAAGGGAGATAGAGAGGATTATGCAACATTTACACAATTAAAAATTATAATTGATGAATAAAATACGACTATTTAATTTGATATTTAGTTTTATCAATAAAAATTTTGATAATGTCAAAAATAAATATCAGCAAATAATTTTTTTTAGGGGGGGGGGCTTTTTCAACATTTCATTAGGTGATTTAGACTTGAGAACCTTCATGTTGTGATTAGGACCCTTTATAGAACTTTGAAATTGAACTCAACCCTTTATTCAGTCTATGGAAATAGTCTGATAACCGTGACCAGACATGTTATGTTAAGTTACTGAAATATTTTCTTAGTAATTACTGCTTTTAGGTGAGATTGAAACCTTTACCTTCAGATAATTCTGACATAGAATCGAAGAGAGTGTGATATTAATAATTTTTTTAACTTTTAAAAGAAAGAAGTTTATTTTTTGTATCTTCATAATGGAGAGATGTCAAGTAAATTGTCCACTGGCAACTCATATCTTGTTGTTTTTGATCTCAGAAAGTACTGATTAGCCTTTCTGATAACAGGGCAGGGATGGCCAGAGAGAGAAGGAGCGGGAGAGAAAGAGCTGAGGGATTCTGGGTAATAGTTCTTGATTAAACTGAACTCTAAGATCAAAAAGAAAGAGACAAAGAGTTATTGTATAGATAGGTAGAATAGTATAATTTTTGGCCTACTTCTCTGGTATTTAGCTAGCGGGTCAATAGGACTGTTTACTGTGACATGACTGTTCCTGCGTTTCAAGATTGAAATGTTCATCAGCCAGAACATAATAATAAAGATAAGGATAAGTTGATTCATACAAATAAATGTTTAGGAAATAATGAATTTCTAAAGAAATCAGCAAAAATCATTCATTTTTTTTCTTTAGATATTTTTATTTCTTAAAAATCTAAAATAAATCTTGTTTTTCTTTAGTGAAGCTGAAAAGAACCGAAATTATGAATATTCAGCCATTGTTAAAATTCAGTCTTGGTATCGTGGCGCCAGATCCAGATTTTATCTTAGGTAAACAACTTTAACTGATTTGATTTTGTTATTTGTTATGACATCATCAAATGTTGAGCTTTTTTTTTTTGCTACCAATAATGATATAGGATGAAATATTTTGTTTAATAAAAGTTTATCAAATTTTTACCTTGCAGTTCTAACCTTTTAATAAAGTTGAAATATGTAACTTGCTGATGAACACCACATTTGTAATAAAACAAAAGTAAAACATTATTTTTTTAATTTCCATGCAAAAAAAAAAAAGATTAATTTTTTTTTCTTAAATATGTTTTTTCATAACATCTCAAATAAAGTCATTTTACAATTTAAGGAATATTGAAATTGAATTTCAAGGACAAGTGTAAGGCATTCAATTAATCTAACAATGTATGTTATTATAGCGATCTCTGAATTCATTGGCAATATCTTTATATATATGTAGTAAATCTGTTAATTGTATGTAATTTAATCTTAATTTTCTGTTAATGAAAAGCTAGTTTTATATTCTTCCAATCTCATCTTAAGACCATATTCTTTTTAAGGTTATTAAATAATGCTGCTGTTACCATACAAAAACACTGGAAAGGTCATCTTGCCCGTATTTATTACAGAGGTTATTTGTTGGTAAATACTCTATTTCATATCTTTGCAAATGGCTCTTGTTCAATCTATTTATTTTCTTTATCATGTGACTTGTTCTTATGACTTACTACTGCCATTTTATTTAGATTTAAATTCCATCATTTATAAGAATACCATTAAAAACTCAGATCAGCTTGACAATGAACCCATTGCAAAATCTTTGATCTATTTGTTATGATAAAATGGAAAGAAAATTGTCAACAAGAACATGACTGATGTGGGCTAATGTTTGAAACAAAATTATTTGAGTCTAAATAATGTATATTGTTTAAATAAAAAAAACAGCTACTTTAAATGTTTGAATTCTGTCATTTTTTAATTTTATTGCAAAATGTAAATAAGAAAAAGTATAACTCTTTTTCTCACTTGATTGTTGACATTCTACTGATTAAGAAATTTTGAAAATACAGCATTAAACTTACTTTTCACTAAAATTCTGCAAATTTCAGTTTGACATTTTCTAATTTAACACAACAAACTATGTTATAATTTTTAAATATAAATCCAATTTTTTTTAAGATAATAAGAGACCTTCATTAACATTTGATATTCAGTCAAAATAGTCTTTTTATGATTATATTTTAGCATTATTGGAATAAGGTAAACAAGATTTATTTCTAACTGCCACTGTTGTCACATTATGTAAGTTTCATAGATATATAATATGTTTAACTTATATAGATAAAAATATCAAAATAAAAATCAATAATAATACAATAAAATCTTTTATTTTTCAGAATTTTTTTCAAAAGTTGTGTTTAAACCATTTTAACAAAATGGCAGCTAAAGTAAGTATCAAAGATTTCACTGATAAATTCTTTGCAAATAAACAAAGTCAGAAAACTTATGAATGCATTGAAATTTCAGTTATGATTAATATTTGATTGTAAAATAATGAAATGAAAAAAAGACAGAAATTTCAAAAATACTGTTTTTAGTATAAGAAATAATAAAAGTAAACAAAACATTAAAATGGTCTATGAATGAAACATGACAGGCTTTGTATGAAAATATCAGCCAATAAAACTGTATTTTAAATAGAACTTGACTGATTGAGGCTGCTGTATCTACCAGCGATCATCTTAACGGGAAAAAAAATTCTGCCATCAGTTTTCTCCTTTCGACCAGATAAACAGTCAGCATGAATTCCAGAATCAAGTAAAATATTTTTTGATTAAGCAAATACGAGACCTGTCTAAAAAGTATCTGACCTTTCCCTCCCCATGCAAAATAAAGATGACAGCGGGGTACTACTCTACACAAAAATACTTTTTCTAGGGATAAAAAGTATCCATTTATTTTTCTAATGCTCCAACACACTCATCCCATTTTATCCAACATGAAATTCCAGTCATTTTCCAATTTCCCTACTCTCCAAAATTGGCTCCTTGCGACTTCTGGTTGTTCCCAAAATTTAAGATGCTGTTTTGAGAGTAGAGAAGAGATTATGCAGAATTGGACAGCAGCAATAAAGATCTTTTCAAAAGAAGACTTTATCATCATCATTATCATCATCATCATTATCATCATCATCATCATCATCATCATCACCATGATGATGGTCTTACTCTTGTCTTGAGGATGACCCTCCATATAAATCTGTCACAACATCTTTCATTTCTTCATTATCATTCACAGTTTTACAATAAATTTTCATTTTGATTTCAGATTCAAAAAATGTGGCGAGGTTATCAAAGCCGGAAAAACATTTTTGATTTTTATAAAAGAAAAGCTTATTTGAAAAGTTTAGTTGAAAAGAATGAAATTGTTTTGTAAGTTTTATTTTCCTTTCCATTGAATCCAAAATGGAGGATTTTGAGGAACAATGATTTGCTGTGGTTTAAAGCCTTTTGATTCCTGAGGGAACATTAGGCTGCAACGGCGCTCCTCTAACAGACCCGATTATGGCTGGTATGACTAGCTATGAAGTCACCAAATTCTGTAGACTGAGCTTCTCTTTGAAGAACTCTGGCAAGAATTAAGGCTTGTTTTGGTAAAGATATTTTTCGACACTGCCAAAAATGGAATGTCTAGTCTTTGGAAAAAAAAAGCTGTTTAAACTGAATAAAGGATTTGATTGATGAGAAATTCAAAATTTACTCATTAATTTGATCACAGAAAATGAAATAGTTTATAATTCTAATTGGGCCAATCAGAAGAAATCTGCCAAACCTGAGAAATTAGGGTCCAGGGCTGACCTATCAATGTAGAAGGAGATTCCCCATTGTTACATTAAATATGTACTATGTTACAATAAAAGGATTTTTAACATTAAAGTATATATACTTGGTGAGCAGTACCAACCAAGTTTGGCACAAGGCCATTTTTTAAGGTGAATGCAATGGTTTTAACTAGGATTTGAACTCGCGCACCATGATTCCAGAGCCCGGGCTTTTACCAATGCTCCACCTTCGCTACTCATTAACATTTTTAAAACTAAAGATGCAAAACTATTTATACCAATTCATAACTTGCTCATCATCTCTAGATGCAGTTTAAAGATCAATCTGTTGGTGGATCATTGCTCTAATTTACAGTTAGAGTGCTCAATATCGATGAAAGAACTTGTATAATAAATAGTAACTAAATCCAAATCCAGCCGATTCCAGGTTTGAATTTATTTACAATTTACTATATATTCTATATTTACTATGCACGCTCTATCACGGAT
>JAUZSX010322584.1:0-11558 GCA_034780655.1 Idiosepius hallami | reverse complement strand
CTCTCCCTCTCTTCATGATTTCTCTCTCTCTCTCTCCCTCTCTTCATGATTTCTCTCTCTTTCCCTCTCTTCATGATCTCTCTCTTTCCCTCTCTTTAAGATCTCTCTCTTTCCCTCTCTTTATGATCTCTCTCTTTCCCTCTCTCACTCTTTATGATCTCTCTCATTCTCTTCTCCTCTCCCCCCCTCTCCTTGACCCCTTAGCAACAACCAGGCAACATTCCCCAGTCTCTAATTCCTTTCTTTAGGTCTTCTTCAGATCAAAACCTTTTCTTTTCTATGCTGTCATTTCATTATTAGTTTTAGTTTTTGGTTGGACAAGATTTCTTTTTATTTCTTACAAATCGGCTTATACTATTATTTTTATTATTTATATATATATATATATATATATATATATATATTACAGAGAGAGATAGACATAGATATATAGACCATGTTCAAGGGCCCAGCATTGCAAAGGGGCTATACAGGAAAACAGAGTGATCACCAATAATATGAATATGTGCCTATTTGTGTGTGTGTGTCTCTGTGTGCGTGTGTCTGTGTGCGTGTGTGCGTGTGTCTGTGTGCGTGTGTGTGTGTCTGTGTGCGTGTGTGTGTATCTGTGTGCATGTGTGTGTGTGTGTGCATGTCTGTGTGCGTGTGTGTGAGTGTTTCTATGTATGTGTGTGTGCATATGATTTTGTGTGTTTACATGATTTGAAAACCAATGGATCATATTGAAGGACCGTTTCCTTTACTCGGAGGAAGTGACATTACCTCATTTATGTAAAAAATAAAAATAAGATAAAATATTATCCCCAACCCCCTTACTTTTTATTTTATTAATTTTTTTATTTTAATGTAAGTCTCAGAAAAGACCAAGAAGAAACTCAACTCCAAGAGAATCGAGAGAGAGAAAAAAAAAATGGATTTAAAATTGCCAATTTCAGAACCACGGATGTGAAATTAAGAACCTCAATGTAGTTTATTAGGTTCACTTTTTGGAGATGTTTCTTGAAAATCCGTGGAGCGCCGAATGTGGAGTAATTGGCAAGAAGAGCCGAGGAAGGAAGTTGGCAAAGTGGTTCTTTATTAAGGAACAAGGCCACAAAGAGGAATCCATTTCGAAGCAGAATATTAATGTCAGTGTTAAAAAAACTTTGTAATAGATTTAGCGCTGCCTGTCTTTATTCAAATTTCGATTGGTATTCATTGCATTTCCTTAACTTTATCTTAGACTCGTAGTCGTCTTTCACGACTAATGGGAAACAAGTAAGTTTTTTTGTTTTTTTTCCTTGGAAAATTTGGTCTTAGGTCCATTACAGGTGGACGAGTATTTCCTACTAGTGACTTTGCAAGAGTAAACGTCACCTGGGGCGGTTCGATCACATGTCACTCCACTGACCCTGACATAATTCTATGTTGAATGCAGCATGCAGCACTTATGTAATAGATTTGGAAACCCTATAAATTCATGGGGCATCACCCCTACCAAATATTACTTTCTATTAATTGATTACTGTCAACTTTTAATTTTATTTTCAACTATTTTAACTATACTTTTTATTTGATATAGCTATAAAAACCTATATCTTTATTTTATTTTTTTTAATCAATTAGAAATATTTTTTTATGAATATTAAATTTACTCAGTATTATATATTATATAATAAATTCATTTCTAATGCTTTCCTCAACCAAATTCATTTCTAATGCTTTCCTCAACCAAATTCATTTCTAATGCTTTTTAAACTAAATTCATTTCTAAAGCTTTACTCTAAGATAGTTAAAGAAGCCTATTATATAGAAAGGCAGTACCATACAAATGCAAATTTTAGTTGTCTAAATCTTATATTTTTAAACAACTATTGTAGTTTCTATTTCTGAAGAGCTGTTCATATAAATGGGAATTTTTTTTTTTAAATAACTACAATGGTTTCATTTTCTAAAGAGCCACAGGATGTAGGGTCTTATACAACCACGACAATCTGATTTTTATAAGTATGTAGATATGCATTTTCTTCATTGGCGGTCACTCGTAGTCGAGTATGACTGTCCTCCGTCTTGGTCCTGTTGGCCCTCAAATGAGCATAGAGGCCTTTTAGGGTTATGCTTATGCGTGATGTCTTTTACCATGAGGAGTGACGCACTTGCAGCCACTACACGGCCCCTTTGCAGAGGAGGGCCTGGTTCCAATGGCATAGAAAACCATGACAACTGGAGGTCATCCACTGTTGCAGCCTTCATATTGATAAATAGAATACCAAAAAAATAGTTTTTTTTACCTGTTCTTTTTTATCCAGTAACAATAAATCTTTACGTACCTGTAAAAAAAACAAAAAGAAATAAAAATTGGTTCAAAATATATTCTTTTAATCATATTCAAAATATTAATAAATTGTAGTTCTTTTGAAGCAATATTAATAATAAATATAAGGTTTATTTTCTCTGAAGAATTATTATTAATGAATATAAAGGTTTATTAAGGCTGTATGGTGCATTTAAGGTAATAGTCAGTTATACTTTGGAGCTATAACTATTATCAAACTACTGGTCTTTTTTGATAATAAAAATAGTTCTTCTGAAGCATCATACAATTATTAATAATAAATATAAAGGTTTATTAAAGCTATATGATGAATTAAAGGTAATAGTCAGTTATACTTCGGAGCTATAAGTGTTATCAAACTAGTGTTGTCTTTTTTTCATGCCTGTCTTTTTTAATTCAGTTGAGAATACTTTTTAATATAAGTATGTTATTACGGCCCAACTAATTATGAAAGAATTTAAAAGAAATGGTAAAATCACATAATAGTCTAGCATTAATAAAAGTAATAAAAGCATATTGTTACAACCTTTCTAAAAAAATAAGATTATAAGAAATGGTAAAAATCACAAAATAGTCAAGTATTCTTTAATAAAAGCATATTGTTACAACCTTTAATAAAAGCATATTGTTACAACCTTTCTAATAACTACAGAATTATAATAAATGGTACAAATCACAAAATAGTCAAGAGTATGACAAGAATAATATTTAAAAAAGGAATATTTTCTCAGCTCTACACACTAACTTCATTTTGATGTGGTGAGCCTACTGAAAAAGAAATGCCTGACAACAAAAGCAAATCATTATTAAATAATAAAAGCAACATCAGAATAAGAAAAAATATATATAGACAAAAAATCAATATAAATCACTTTATAATACCTGAGGAAGACCAAAGGTTAATTTGGTTGAAACCGTGAAACAAATTAAAATGGATTAAAAGATGAGAACAATGGTCAAAAAAATACTTATAAAATTGATCATACCTCAATTCAAGGATCTCAAAAAATAATATTGTGTATCTGTTAAATGAAATATCTTTGCAATTATATTGTTACGAGTTTGGAGGTTTGTTTTTTCTTAAGCTAAAATATGCTTGTTATCTCTTTTTTTAAAATGGACAGCAGTATTAAGATGGCTTCTGTTAATAACAAAAATCTGTTTTCTTAACTTAATATTGGATTCATCATTCCTAAATGAAATTATTTTGATTCCTTTTTTTATCTAGTCTTATTTTTACATGGTTTGTTTTGTGGCATATCAAACTTTGTATGTAATATATAGTCAAGAACAATTATTTTATGTATATACAGTTTGTTTTATGGCATATCAAACTTTTTGAGTCATTCAATATTTTTGAGTTATAACTCCATTATCAAACAAATAATATTAAAATAATATCCTTCCCCGCAAAGAGTGGGTGACACTTAAACATGCTCAAGCCAAGGTTGCTAAAACCCAAGATCCCCTTTTGAGGTGGGGCTCCATGCAGGACACAGTTAGCCCATGTGGCACTGCTGAGCAGACCATCACTTACTTGCTCATTGACTGCCCCCTCAGTGTACTTTGCCCTGATGTGGACCTAAGGAACACAACAATTACAGCCCTTCGTTTCTTCTCCAGATCAAGCAGCATGCTATGATGAGTTGTTAAAACGCACATGTTAACCGAAATTAGGACAAGAAAAAGCCAAGCAGGAACCATTTTACAAAATTGAAGAATTTAGTTTTGTAAACAAATGGCTTCATAAATATTTTTTTTTTTTTAATTTTTTGATTCCGAATACTGAATGCTGTCTTCAGATCAAATAGTTTAATAGCTTTATTCCATTTCCTGCAAAGATATGGATCCATTTCCTTGGAATTATTCTCTTAGAGAGAAAAAAACCCAACCAAAAACAAAAAAAAGAATAATCTAACACATAAAATAAAAGCGAAAATCTATTATAATCTCCTAACAGATTGAAAATCAAAGAAATAAACCAAATATGTCATGGTTTTATGGATGAAGGGTGTATGGACTTTTCTTCACCTAACAATTAATCACGGAATATTAATCAATAAACCTTGTCATCACGTTTTTTATTCCGTGGACACTTAATCACTTCGAGAATTTTAATCACTTGGGGATTTCTGAATATACCAAATATGTTTCTCCAAGACGGATGTTTCTTTACTAGATTATTTGTCCATTTTTTGGAATCTTTTAGGATGATTTTTTATATGTATAAATCCATTTTTGTGAATAACCCCCAAATTGTCAAAGGTTTTAAAAATTTAACCTAATAAAAACATTATTACATCAATGACATTATTACATAAAAAAATGTAATTTTGGGGGGATCGTTAACTTGGGAGAGTACCTCATTTGATTACAAAAGCCCAAAAAAGGCACTTCAGATTGAGGATTGAGCGTAGGGCTAGCGACTCTTTCTTCTAAAAACAAGTATGCTATAATAACAGCAACAAAAAAAAATGATTTGCTGCCCAATGAACAACTGTGTGTAATGGTAAAAATGAAAGTGTATTAGTCCAATTAAGACTGCAAATGGAACAACTGACATTTGAACTCACATACTATGATTCCAAAGTCTGACTGCCTACCCACTGGGCCAAATGGACTTCCCCACATTGAAATAGGGTATTAGTCCAATTATGACTGCAAATGGAATGACTGGGATTTGAACTTGCGTATTATGATTCCAAAGTCTTCCTACTTAACCACTGAGCCAAGTAAACTGTGAAATAAGCCTTATTTTCTATTCTTTGCTAGTTTCCTGACACCATCTTAGAAAAGAGCACACTTGACGATTTCACACCAAAGTTATCCCTCTAAAAGTGAAAGCAAAAGATGGAGACAGCAAGGGCTCATGGGAAATGATGACAAACTGGATGTTTTGTTGTGTAAGCTCTCCATCTTGGATTCAGTCAGAACAACTTGACTCCATGATTAGAGAAGCAAGTTGAGCTTTTATTTTTTCCCTTTCAACATGAAGTTTTTTTTTTATTTATTTATCTTGATTGAGATGATTCTCAAAAAGGCTGCTTTGTCCAGGTGGAAAGATGAAGATAATACAAGCAATAGATATTTTATTGGGGTGGATGGGAGATAGGCTGGAGCATCCGGTCATATAGAGAAATCTTATCCAAAACATCTCAACATCAAAAATTTCAGATATAGTTATATATTAGTTATATATATATATTTATATATAGTTAAAAAAATTTTTTAATAGAACGAGCTATGAATGTTTGGTTTTGTTTTGTTAAAATATATATATGTGTGTGTGTGTGTATGAATTATATAGTCCGTACACATACATATATGTGTGTGTGTGTGTGTTAATTATATAGTCCGTACACATGTTTTTGACTATCTTCATGCTGAAAAATTTTGGTAAATTTTTACTGTATATTAACTGAGGTGTTGTTTATTTTGGTGTATTGATTATCTTTGCAAAAAATTTGGGGAGAGAGAGAGAGAGAGAGAGAGAGAGTGGAACACATAAGTATATATTTCAGACATGCTTGATTAAAAAGAAATTGAATTTTTCTTTGATATTCTTAATTCAATTTTTCTTGTTTTCTAACAAGAAACTTAGTTGTGTGTGGGTGGGTCAAGTTTTTAATATAACCCTCCAAGATGGACAAGGAAGAACTGAAAATGTTTGTAAGAGGACGGGGGGGTTATATTAAGAAGCTCAACCCAACAACTAAGTTCTTTCCTTATATAATAGAATGTAGAGTATATATTTATTTTTACTTCAGGAACCTTAGACTAGGAATCTGACTGGGAAATGAATTTGTCATATTTGTATATTTGGTAGTTTGGTTGAATTAATAAAGAAGAGAATACAAATATTAACATTTAAAAGAATTACCTTATCTTATAATTTTACATACTGTGAGTACCCTAAGTCTAGTGGCTGTATTTACTAGCAGCAGAAACACATGTTGTGTTCTATGTTCTTTGCTTAAAGGTCAGAGAGGTACTAAATTCCCTCAGTCATCCCCAGTCAAGCATGGGTCAGGGAGAGTGAGAGAGAGAGTGTGTTAGAAAAATAGAAAAGTAGTAGCAGACAGAGAGAAAAAGAGCAGGGCATCGAAGTTCTTGGAATGTCTATCAAGATGAAAAGAGTCAAGTAAACAATGTCATTTTGACCTGTGGTCATTCTAGTTCGATCCTACAAATTGAAAATCTATCTCTCACCCCTTCAATTTCTATAAGACCAGTATGGAAACTTATAATCCACCCTGTATACCAATCACAGAATAAACATTCTTACAAACCTAAGAATGTGTTTTAGGTCCATGAGTTATTTAAAATGTCTTCCATGCTTCCATAGTTTTCATAGATTCAGTTTGGAGAGAAAGTGCTTCCATCTGAATTGCCTAAATCATTCAACCAAGATTATTTTTCTGACCTTGCCTTGTTTTTCCTTATCAATAACAAAAACATCTTCATCCCAACCTATCTTTAGAGTAGTTTTTCGGAATCCTTGGGATAAGGCTTGATAATTTGGAGACCTGTTTTTCGGACTGTTGTCCTCATCCTTATAATTGTTGCATTCACAACTTTTCGGCCATCTTCAGGTACCTTCTTGTCATAATCGTGAGTTACAGAACTTCGAGCTTAACCCTTTATTCAAGCCACGGGGATACCCTGCTCTAGTTCTGCTAACCATGACCAGGTAATAGGGGTGAGAAAAATAGTCCAAAAAATAGTTCTACAAACATCTTTACTGTGTTTAATTTTTTTTTTTTTTTTTAACTTTTACGAGAAAGATTTTTTAGTCCTATCCTACACCCCCAACCTAGAGGACCCTTTGTAATCTGTGATGCCCTTCACCTAGAGGAGATACTCTCCCGAGTTAATGAGCCTCATCTACACGAGGCAGCTAAAGGTAGATAGAATGGTTTTGGCTGGGATTTGAACTCGCATAATACAATTCAATAGTCCGAGCTTTTACCAATGCTCCACTTCACCAATGTAGTGCATTTCATTAAGCAATATAGGGGAAATTAGTTTTCCCATTCTGATTAAATATCAAATGGAATAATGTACCAAAATAAAAAATTGTTTTTACTGATCAAATACTGATATTAAGAATTCAATATGAATCTTCAAACGTCTTTTTTAGGATTTGGCACGAAAGATTTTAGATAAAAATTTACTAAAAAATACTTGGATTTTACAAAATTTTTGCCTAAATATTGATGTGAAAAGAAAACAATTTCAGTATTGGCCATTTTATTTAACTTAACAAACCTAGATAATAAACCTAAAAATTATCAATTATTCATTTTTAATTCTATAGTTTTTTAGTAAGGTTGTGACTTTATGCTTTTATTAAAAAATATTCTTGTCAGTTTCTTAAGTAGTTTGAGACTTGAACATTTCTTTTAATTCACTAGTTACTAGTAGGGTTGTGATTTTATGCTTTTAATTAATGTACTTGTTGTTAATTGACTATTTTGTGATTTTACCATTTCTTTTAATTCTGTAGTTACTAGTAGGGTTGCGACTTTATGCTTTTAATTAATGTACTTGTCGTTAATTGACTATTTTCTGATTTTACCATTTCTTTTAATTCAGTAGTTACTAGTAGGGTTGTGACTTTATGCTTTTAATTAATGTACTTGTTAATTGACTGTTTTGTGATTTTACCATTTCTTTTAATTCCTTTAGTTATTTACAGGGCTTTGTAAATATGCTTTTATTAAAGAATCCTCTTGTCAAGGTCCTAATAACTATGGCCATGGCAAGTATATTCTTTGAAAAAAGAATATTGTCACAGCCCAATTCATAACTATACCCCACAAATAATCCACAGCAATATTTTAGCTCTCTTGCCAACTGCACTGTAGTCTTGAGGGTGTGTATTTTCTAAGGGTGAGGTGAGAGCAAGCAGGGTTAATTTGTTTTCTCTTAATGGATCAGACCTCCTAAATTTAGAGAACCTCGTAATTGGAAGCTAATAATTAATTTGTTGCCTGCATCTATAGTTAAATAAATTAGCCAGTATGAATTGAAAAAGGCTGAAGCAAGTCTATGCAATTATAAAGAGTTGAATCCCTTTAATCTTACTTTGTTAAGTTGAAATGGGAGAAAATAGTTTTATTTATTTCTGTTGACAGCAGGTTAGGGAAAAGAAAGGAAAAGAAAGAAAGGAAAAGAAAAAGAAAAGAAAAAGAACTGAAAAAATGAAGAAAAAAAAAAGAAAAAAAAGAAAAAAGAAAAAGAAAAAAAGAAAAAGAAAAAAAAGAAAAAAAAGAATAAAGAAAAAAAGAATAAAGAAAAAAAAGAAAAAGAAAAAAAAGAAAAAGAAAAAAGAAAAGAAAAAAGAAAAGAAAAAAGAAAAAAAAGGAAAAAAAGAAAAGAAAAAAAGAAAAAAAGAAAAAAAAGAAAAAAAGAAAAAAAAGAAAAAGAAAAAAAAGAAAAAGACAAAAAAGAAAAGAAAAAAATAAAATAAAATAAAAAAAAAACTACTCTGATTCCCTCGCGTAGGCCTCGGCCAAGTCAACCGATAATGGCTTTGACTGAGATTTGAACTTCTATAATACAGTTCTAGATTCTATGCTTTTAACACTTCTCCACCTTTGTTGCCTAATAGAAAACAGATATCTATAATAATTGATTGTATGATTAATAACCTTTTATCAATTTCTTAAATTAGATTATCATAAGAATCACTGCATGAACATGCAACTTATGTAATTAAGTCTTTGTTCTCTTTTTTGGGTGATAAAAAAAGACTTTCTTTTTGTTAGTAAATCTATTTGGAAATTTTTGCCTTTTAACGATTGTTTTAATGGCTATTTTTCAATTCTATTGAAAAAAAAATGCAATGAAAATAGCTTTGCAATCTTGAATCATTTGTTTGTTTATAAAGATGTCTCAGTGAGAGATTTTGAATCATTTTATCATATTTTTATAAATATAGAGATTAAGAAAGAAATCGTGACCTTAAATGAAATAATTGATAATTCTAGGCCATTTTGTTTTGTGGTAAGAGCTTGAACTCTGATATGTATAAGAGTTCAAATCACAGTCAAAACCATTACATTTATTTTCGGAAGTGGTAAAAGATTAGACTCTGGAATCTTATTATACGAGTTCAAATTTCAGTCAAAACCATTATGTTCACTTTCAGAAGAAGTAAAAGTTTGGAATTGTATTTTACGAGTTCAAATCCCAGTAAAAACCATTGCATTCACTTTCAGATGTGGTAAAATCTTGAACTCTGGAATTGTATTATACAAGTTCAAATCCCAGTCAAAACCATTAGATTTACTTTTGACTATCCCAAGCAGCTTATACATAATTCTAAATTATTTTGTTTTTGTAAACAGTGGCGTAGCAAGGAAGGGGTGGAGGGGGTGGTCTGCTCTGGGTGGCACATGCCACGGGCCAGCATTTTAAGAGGGTAAAGTTAAAAAGTTTATTGTAAAAAGTCAACAAAAAATCTGAAATTTTATAACCAAAATAAGTTTTTCAAGTTGTAGTATGTTTTATGTAAAAATAATGTTTTTAAACCGATCTTTTAAACTGTATTATTCCTCCAATGAAAATAAATATTTTAAGTTTTCTATAATTAGATCCTTGATTGTAGTTCTATGGAAATGAATATATTTAAAGCTTTTTGGAATTTTGAACATAAACAAGTAATAAGTGGTCAGAGACGAGGCGCAAATCTTAAGACTGTCGCAGGCGGCAAAAATTGTTACTACGCCACTGGGTGTACTGGAATTGTCTTATAAGTGTTCAAATCCCAGTTAAAACAATTACAATTACTTTTTTAAACAAACAGTCATGTTAAGAGAATTTTGGAATTTAGAAAAAAAATTTTATCTTTTCTTTCCTTTTTTTTTATTTGTTCTCCTTTTACAAAAATCATTTCATATTTGTTTTGTCTTATTGTTTTTTTTTTTATTTGTTTTGTCTTATTGTGTTTTTTTTTTAGAATTTTAAACTACCATGGAATTTCCACAGTTTCCGTTAGCATTTATTAGTTGTAAGTATTCTCATTTTTTGCTGTTACACCTATTGGTGCATTGGACAGCAAATTTGTTTTGTTTTTTGTTTTTGTTTTTTTGCTGTTTTTGCAGCATACTTGAAATTGCAGTTTTTGCAGCATACTTGAAATTGCAGTTTTTGCAGCATACTTGAAATTGCAGTTTTTGCAGCATACTTGCAGCATACTTAAAAAAAAGGTTGCTTGCCCTATGCTCAACCCCCAACTGGAAGGAGCTTCTTTGGGGCTTTTGTTATCAGTGTTTTCCATTCACCTAGATGAGCTACTCTCCTGAATCACAGAGCCCCATCTGTCCTAAGCAGCTAAAAGCTAGATAGAATGGTTTTGACTGAGATTTGAACTCACATAAGATTCTTTTAGCAATGCCCCACCTGGCCACCTTATTATTAGTATTATCATCATGATTTTATGTGTGTTTTATGTTATTGAGTACTTTAAGAATTTTAAACTACCATGGAATTTCCATGGCTTCTGCTAATATACATTATTATTATTATTATTATTATTATCATACCCATGAAAAGAACTGTCAGCAATCATTAGGCATGATTAATTCTATTCAACACTTTTGCTGTCAAGTGCAGATTCCAGAAACTAAAAGATCCGAACGCTGTTTACCAAATATGAAATTAACTCTAACAGCTCTATTGAAGTTCTCAAGATTTAAATGAAATGATGTGGCCATTTTTCCATGCAAAAAAAGTCCATGTATAGTTTTCTTTCTCTTGGGGAAGATTTTTTAAATGTCATTAGGAATCTTATTCCTCAAATAGCGAAGGAAGAAATTTTTATTTTTTTTACACTCCCTATATCACACAAAAAAAAAAGGAATAAAAAATAAAAACAAAAAAAAAATAAAAATGACCATGATATTTTCTTCACTAAAGATGAATCCAAATTTGTACATCTTTTACATATATATCAGAAAAAACAAAACTACAATAAAAAAAAAAAAAAAGTGATTCAGACGACTAAAAGTTGCACATTTATGATACTGTCTTTCTAGATAATAGGCTACTTTAACGACCTTAAAGAAAAGCACTAGAAATAAATTTAGTATAAAATAAGCATTAGAAATAAATATACCATATTAATATAATATTGCATTATGCATCAGGTATATTATTAAAATTTGCACATTTATGATACTGTCTTTCTAGATAATAGGCTACTTTAACGACCTTAAAGAAAAGCACTAGAAATAAATTT